>CM038214.1:88966594-89261066 GCA_021442155.1 Cymbidium sinense | reverse complement strand
TTTATCTGACATGAGTTTATTTATTATCATTCTTAGTTATTAGCCTATTGGCCATCAAATTAGTTTTAGCTATTATCATTAGTTATTAGTCTTAGCTATTAGTTATTATTACCATTATTTATTAGATAGATACTATAAGTTGGCCTTTTTTTCATATTAGTTTAGTTATTAGTTTTTAGTTTATTATTAGTTTGTTATTTTTTTATTAGTTAGTTTTAGTTATTAGTTATTATTAATATTATTATTATTATTATTATTATTAATTTGGTTTATTAGGTTAGTTATTAGTTAGTTATTTGTTTTTCTATGATTATTAAGTTTAGTTTTATTAGTTATTTTAGTTTTATAGTATATTTGTTTATTATTTTTATTTGTTTAGTAATTATATGTTGTTTAGTTTATTATTAGTTATTAGTTATTATTATTAGTTATTAGTTATTTATTTAGTTTATTATTATCGGGTTTAACTTTAGGTTTAATTTTTAGTCAGTCTTAGTTTAGTTATTTATTTATTAATTAGTAAGTTTAGTTATTTTTTTAATTATTTTTATTTATTATTATTATTAATTTTACTAATTTAGTTTTATTAGTATTTTAGTTATTAGTTATTATTATTATTAGTTATTTAGTTTTATTAGTTTAGTTATTATTATTATTATTATTATTATTATAAGTTTTAGTTTTTATTAGTTTAATTAGTTAGTTAGTTAGTTTATTAGTTTATTAGTTTATTAGTTTATTTAGTTATTAGTTTAGTTATTATTTTATTATTTAGTTAATTATTATTTATTTTAGTTATTAGTTAGTTATTTAGTTATTAGTTTTATTAGTTTAGTTATTATTTATTATTTATTTATTATTAGTTATTTTCTTTAGTTATTTTAGTTATTATTATTAGTTTCGCTATTAGTTAGTTTATTATTATTTTATTATTTTAGTTTTTGAGTTATTTAGTTTAATTTATTATAGTTATTATTAGTTTCTTATTATTTTTATTAGTTATTATTAGTTAGTTTTATTATTATTAGTTTTACTAGATTTAGTTTATTTATTAGTTATTAGTTTTATTAGTTTAGTTTTTAGTTATTCATTATTAGTTTTATTATTAGTTTTTTTTGTATTATTTATTATTAGTTATTTTTTAGTTTTTTAATTATTAGTTTTTATTATTAGTTAGTTTTTTAGTTTATTAATTAGTTATTGTAGTTATTATTTTATTATTATTAATTTTTAGGATTATTAGTCATTAGTTAAGTTAGTTTAATTATTAGTTTAGTTTTATTAGTTTTTAGTTATTTATTTATTTTATTATTTATTTATTATTAGCTTTATTATTGGTAGTTATTTATCATTATTAATTTTATTTATTATTTTAGTTATTAGTATTGGTTATTTTTTATATTATTAGATATTAATTTTATTACATTATTAGTTATTATTAGTTAGTTTTATTATTAATTATTTATTTATTAGATTATTAGTTTAATAATTAAGTCTTATTACATTTAATTTAGTTTAGTTTATTATTAGTTTAGTTTATTAGTTTATTATTTTTAGTTAATTTATTTTTTATTATTATTATTTAGTTAGTTATTAGTTTTAGTTTTTAGTTCTAGTTAGTTTTTATTTATTAGTTGGTTATAGTTAGTTATTATAGTTATTATTATTTAGTTATTAGTTATTAGTAGTTATTAGTTTATTAGTTAGTTATTAGTTTAGTTTAATAGTTAGTTATAATTAGTTATATTAGTTTAGTTAGTTATTATTATTAGTTATTAGTTAGTTAGCTAGTTAGTTATTATTTGATAGTTTTTACTATTAGTTTTTATTTTATTTTATTATTTTTAGTTAGTTTTATTAGTTATGAGTTCGTTAGTTTATTATTAGTTAGTTATTAGTTTTAGTTTATTATTTTTATTATTTAGTTATTAATTATTTATTTTATTATTAGTTTATAGTTTTTAGTTTAGTTTATAATTATTATTTGTTTTATTACTATTATTATTAGTTTATTTGTTTTAGTTTAGATTTATTAGTTTTTTAGGTATTAGTTTTATTAGTTTTTATTACTAATTATTAGTTTATTAGTTTTTTTTATTGGTCATTTATTATTATTTTTTATTATTACTTTAGTTATTTTATTAGTTTATTATTAGTTATTAGTTAGTTAGTTATTATTATTATTTTTTTATTGGATTATTATTTATTTAGTTTTTAGTAGTTTTATTATTAGTTTATTAGTTTAATTATTATTACTTTATTTTAGTTTATTAGTTATTCGGTTTAGTTATTATTTTAATTAGTTTTATTAGTTAGCTTATTTATTACTTTATTATTAGTTTATTAGTTTGCTATTTTAGTTTTTAGTTAGTTATTTAGTTAGTATTTTTAGTTATTAGGTTAGTTATTATTAGTTTAGTTATTTCTTAGTTTATTATTATTAGTCATTAGTTATTATTAATTAGTTTTTAGTTATTAGTTTGGATTATTAGTTAGTTGATTTTTATTAGTTTATTAGTTTATTAATTTATTATTAGTTTTAGTTAGTTATTTATTAGTTAGTTAGTTTTATTCTTCAGTTTTATTATTTTATTATTAACAGTTTATTAGTTTATTAGTTTTGGTTTAGTTTTAATTTTATTAGTTTTATTATTAGTTATTTAGTTAGTTATTAGTTTTAATAATTTTAGTAGTTATTATTAGTTTATTAGTTTAGTTATTATTATTATTTTGTTATTATTATATTAGTTTTTAGTTAGTTATTTAGTTAGTTATTTTTTGTTAGTTGTTAGTTTATTAGTTTAATTATTATT
This sequence comes from Cymbidium sinense, assembly GCA_021442155.1. NCBI lineage: Eukaryota > Viridiplantae > Streptophyta > Magnoliopsida > Asparagales > Orchidaceae > Cymbidium > Cymbidium sinense. The sequence continues at coordinate 89,258,253 of CM038214.1, read as the reverse complement.
ATTTAGTTAGTTATTAGTTTATTAGGTTATTAGTTTAGTTTTTAGGCTTATTATTAGTTTATTATTAATTTAGTTATTATTAGTTTTTATTAATTAGTTTATCAATTATTAGTTTAATTATTAGTTATTTTTTTAATTATTTTTAGTTATTATTATTATTAATTTTACTAATTTAGTTTTATTAGTATTTTAGTTATTATTATTATTATTTTAGTTATTATTATTATTATTATTATTATTATTATTATTATTATTATTATAAGTTTTTAGTTTTTATTAGTTTAATTAGTTAGTTAGTTAGTTTATTAGTTTATTAGTTTATTTAGTTATTAGTTTAGTTATTATTTTATTATTTAGTTATTAGTTAGTTAATTAGTTATTAGTTTTATTAGTTTAGTTATTAGTTATTATTAGTTATTATTAGTTATTTAGTTTAGTTATTTTAGTTATTATTATTAGTTAGTTTATTATTTTTTATTATTTTAGTTTTAGTTATTTAGTTTAATTAGTTTTAGTTATTAGTTTTTTATTAGTTTTATTAGTTATTATTAGTTAGTTTTATTAATATTATTATTATTTAATTAGATTTAGTTTATTTATTAGTTATTAGTTTTATTAGTTTAGTTTTATTAGTTATAATTAGTTTAATTATTAGTTTAGTTATTAGTTTATTAGTTATTAGTTTATCATTTTTCTATTAGTTTTTATTATTAGTTAGTTTTTTAAGTTTATTAGTTATTATTGTTATTAGTTTATTATTATTAATTTTATTATTAGTTAAGTTAGTTTAATTATTAGTTTAGTCTATTAGTTTTAGTTATTTATTTATTTATTATTTATTATTATTATTTTATTATTATTATTTATCATTATTAATTTTATTTATTATTTTAGTTATTAGTTATTAGTTATTTTTTTATTAGTTATTAGATATTAATTTTAGTTATTATTATTAGTTAGTTATTAGTTAGTTTTATTATTAATTAATTATTTATTAGATTATTAGTTTAATAATTATGTTTTATTAGTTATTTAATTTAGTTTAGTTTATTAGTTATTAGTTTAGTTTATTAGTTTATTATTTTTTAGTTAATTTATTTTTATTATTATTATTTATTTAGTTAGTTATTAGTTTTTAGTTCTAGTTAGTTTTTTATTTATTAGTTAGTTATTATTAGTTAGTTATTATTAGTTTATTATTATTATTAGTTAGTTATTAGTTTATTAGTTTACTATTAGTTATTAGTAGTTATTATTTTTATTACTTAGTTATTAGTTTAGTTTAATAGTTAGTATTATTATATATTAGTTTAGTTAGTTATTATTAGTTATTAGTTAGTTAGTTAATTAGTTATTATTATTTTTATTATTAGTTTTATTTTGTTTTATTATTTTTAGTTATTTATTATGAGTTCATTAGTTTATTATTAGTTAGTTATTAGTTTTAGTTTATTTTTATTATTTAGTTATTAATTATTTATTTTATTATTATATTTAGTTTAGTTTATAATTATTATTATTTATTACTATTATTATTATTAGTTATTTAGATTTATTAGTTTAGGTATTAGTTTTTATTTTTATTACTAATTATTAGTTTATTAGTTTTTTTATTGGTCATTATATTATTATTTTTTATTATTTAGTTATTTTATTAGTTTATTATTAGTTATTAGTTAGTTAGTTATTATTATTATTAGTTTTTTAGTTTGGTTATTAGTTATTAGTTTATTTAGTTTTTAGTAGTGTTATTATTAGTTTATTAGTTTAATTATTATTACTTTGTTTTAGTTTATTAGTTATTCGGTTTAGTTATTATTTTAATTAGTTTTATTAGTTAGCTTATTTATTACTTTATTATTAGTTTATTAGTTTGCTATTTTAGTTAGTATTATTAGTTATTAGGTTAGTTATTATTAGTTTAGTTATTTCTTAGTTTATTATTATTAGTCATTAGTTATTATTAGTTGGTTTTAGTTATTAGTTTGGATTATTAGTTAATTTCTTAGTTTTTAGTTTATTAATTTATTATTAGTTTTAGTTATTTATTAGTTTAGTTTTTATTCTTGTTTATTATTTTATTATTAACAGTTTATTAGTTTATTAGTTTATTAGTTTGGTTTAGTTTTAATTTTATTAGTTTTATTATTAGTTATTTAGTTAGTTATTGGAATAATTTTAGTTGTTATTAGTTTATTAGTATTATTATTATTTTGTTATTATTATATTAGTTTTAGTTAGTTATTATTATTTTGTTAGTTTATTATTAATTATTATTATTTGTTTAGTTATTAGTATTTTATTTTAGTTTTTAGGTTTATTATTAGTTATTATTAATAGTTAGTTATTAGTTTTTATTAGTTAGTTTATTATTTTAGTTTATTTGTTTTAGTTATTAGTAGTTATTAGTTTATTTAGTTATTAGTTATTTTTAGTTAGTTATTAGTATTAGCTTAGTTTATTATTGTTTAGTTAATTAGTAGGTTTAATTATTATTAGTTATTTAATGGTTTAGTAGTTTAGTTTAGTATTATTATTATTATTAGTTTTATTAGTTATTTAGTTAATTATTTTTTAGTTTATTAGTTATTGTTATTAGTTACTTTATTTAGTTATTGGTTAGTTTAGTTAGTTTATTTTTAGTTTTTAGTTATTATTAGTTTTACTTAGTTTTATTATTTATTAAGTTTAGTTATTAGTTTATTAGTTAATAATTTAGTTTAGTTATTAATTATTTATTTATTAGTTTTTATTAGTTAGTTAGTTTAATTTTTAGGATTAGTTTTGTTATTTGTTATTAGTTATTAGTTATTAATTTTAGTTATTAGTTTTTATTTAGATTTTATTATTTATTTAGTTTATTAGTTTTAGTTAGTTTAGTTTTAGTTATTATTATTATTATTATTATTATTAGTTTTATTTATTAATTTATTAGTTGTTAGTTTAGTTATTAGTTTTATTAGTTTTGATTAGGTTATTATTAGTTTTATTATTAGTTTAGTTTAGTTAGTTTACTACTTTTATTTTAGTTATTATTATTATTATTAGTTATTATTAGTATTTTATCTTATTATTTGTTTTATTAGTTATTAATATTAATTAGTTATTAGTTTTATTAGTTTATTATTATTATAATTAATTATTTAGTTTAGTTATTTTAGTTAGTTATTTAGTTATTAGTTATTATAGTTAGTTAGATTTTAGTTTAGTTTTAGTTATTTTAGTTATTAGTTTTTAATTTTTTAATTATTTTATTATTTAGTTATTAATTAATTATTTATGCCTTTATTAATTAGTTTTATTTATTTTATTAGTTAGTTTTTAGTTATTATTAGCTTATTAGTTAGTTAGTTTTTGTTAGTTTTATTACTTTAATTAGTTAGTTAAGTTTAGTTATTAGTTTATTTATTTTATTATTTCATTTTGTTAATTTTTAGTTTATTAGTTATTATTAGATAAGTTATTAATTTTTTATTATTAGTTAGTTATTATTATTAGGTTATTTTATTAATTATTAGTTACTAGTTTTAGTTTAATTATATAGTTATTAGTTTTATGTTATTATTATTAATTAGTTATTTAGTTATTTATTAGTTTTATTATTTAGTTTGTTATTTTAGTTTATTAGTTATTAGTTTAGCTATTAATTATAGTTTAAAAAGATTATTAGTTTTTTGTTAGTTTTTTATTTTATTAGTTTAGTTATTTAGTTTTGTTTTTTACTATTAGTTCAGTTAGTTATTTTATTAGTTATTAGTTAGTTGGTTAGTTATTATTATTAGTTAATTATAGTTTAATTATTAATTATTAATATTATTTATTAGTTATTTTATTAGTTTTATTATTTTATATTATTTAGTTTAGTTATTAGTTATTATTTTATTATTTATTATTACTGGTTAGTTTTATTATTAATTATTAGTTTAATTAGTTATTTTATATTATTAGTTTAGTATTATTTGTATAATTAGTTTTAGTTATTAGTATTATTATTTGTATAGTATTTAGTTATTAGTTAGTTTTATCACTTATTAGTTAGTTTATTATTCTTATTAGTTTATTTAATTTCTTATCTTTTATTAGTTAGTTAGTTAGTTATTTTATTTAGTTTTATTAGTTACTACTTTTTAGTTATTATTTTTAGTTTTTATTTTAGTTTATTAGTTTGTTATTAGTTATTAGTTTGTTATTTATTATTAGTTAGTTTTAGTTTACTTTGTTATTTATTATTTTTTTTAGTTTTTTTATTATTAGTTAGTTAATTTAGTTTTTAGTTTATTAGTTATTAGTTATTATTAGTTACTATTTAGTTTAGTTATTAGTAGTTATATATTATTATTTATTAGTTAGTTAGTTTTTAGTTTATTAGTTTAGTTTATTAGTTATTTAGTTTATTAGTTTAGTTTAGTTTTTAGTTTAGTTTAGTTATTTTAGATTTTATTATTAGAATTTTAGTTTTAGTTAGTTTAGTTATTTGTTTATTAATTAGTTTTAGTTTAGTTAGTTATTTTAGTTAGTTTTATTTAGTTATTTACTTTTAGTTAGTTAGTTTATTTTTAGTTTGGTTTAGTTTAGTTATTAGTTTTTATTAGTTTTATTATTTTATTTATTTATTTATTTATTAGTTTATAATTATTGTTTTATTAAATTAGTTAGTTAGTTATTATTAGTTAGTTATTAGTCCATTATTATTATTAGTTAGATTAATTAGTTTTGTTAGTATATTAGTTAGTTATTATTTAAGTTTAGTTAATTTTAGTTATTAGTTTATTTTTAGTTTATGTTATTTATTAGTTAGTTTTATTAGTTATTATTATTATTATTATTCATTTTACTTTATTATTTATTAATAATTAAATAGTTAGTTGTCTATTTGGTTTTATTAGTTATTAGTTTTTAGTTATTATTATTATTTTTTATTTTAGTTATTAGTTATTAGTTTATTATTTTAGTTATTATTGGCTAGTTAGTTTTAATTTTAGATAGTTATTTATTATTATTTTTAGTTTTATTATTGGTTAGTTTAATTACTAGTTTATTAGTTATTAATTATTATTAGTTAGTTATTAAGTTTAGTTATTATTAGTTATTAGTTAGTTAATTTTTAGTTTAATAGTTTAATTATTATTATTATTTTATTATTAGTTTAGTTATTTTTATTATTATTAGTTATTATTATTATTAGTTATTAGTTATTATTATTTAGTTTTTAGTTTTAGTTTTAGTTTTTATTATTAGTTATTATTAGTTTTAATTTATTTTATTAGTTTATTATTTATTAGTTATTAGTTATTAGTTATTTAGTTTATTAGTTTAGTATTTATTATTATTTTACTATTAGTTTAGTTATTTTTATTATTAGTTATTATTATTATTATTAGTTTATTATTAGTTATATTTTATTTTAATTATTTTAATTTTATTTTTTAGTTTTTAGTTTTAGTCATTTATTATTAGTTAATTATTATTATTATTATTAGTTAGTTAGTTTAGTTACCATTATTAGGTTTAGTTTTATTATTATTATTTATTTATTTTATTAGTCTCTATTATTATTATTGTTTTTATTAGTTTTTTATTAGGTTATTAGTTTAGTTTATTATTTGTATTAATTTTTATTATTTTATTATTTATTCATTTTAGTTTTATTAATTATTTATTAGGTTTAGTTTTAGTTATTAGTTTATTTATTATTATTATTATAAGTTATTAGTTAGTTATTAGTTTTAGTTATTAGTTTATTAATTTATTATTTTATTAGTTTTATTAGTTATTAGTATTAGTAATTTTTATTATTATTATTATTTATTATTTTTTTATTAGTTTATTTAGTTATTTTAGTTTATTATTATTTATTTATTTTAATTAGTTTTTAGTTATGGTTAGTTTATTAGTTTATTGGTTTATTATTATTAGTATTATTATTTATTTTTAGTTTTAATTAGTTATTATTATTATTTTAGATTTTAGTTTATTATTTTAGTTATTAGTTATGTAGTTATTATTATTAGTTAGTTAGTTTAGTTAATTAGTTATTAGTTAGTTATTGTGTTTTAGTTTTATTATTAGTTTAATTTTAGTTAGTTATTATTATTATATTATTATTATTTAGTTTTAGTTTAGTTTAGTTTAGTTAATTAATTTTTATTATTTTATTTTTTTAGTTATTATTTTAGTTATTAGTATTGGTTTATTATTTAGTTATTTTATTATTTTATTAGTTTATTAGTTATTAGTTATTTAGTTTATTAGTTATTTGGTTATTGTTATTATTTATTTTAATTATTAGTTAGTTCTTTAGTTGGTTAGTTATTATTTGTAGTATATTTTTTATTATTTGTTTATTAGTTTATTAGTTATTATTTAGTTATTTAGTCTTATTATTAGTTATTATTAGTTTTATTAGTTTTTATTAGTTATTAGTTTAGTTAGTTTTATTTATTTATTTGTTCATTATTTACTATTAATTAGTTATTAGTTTTAGTTATTATTAGTTTTATATTATTAGTTTTATTTGTTATTAGGTTATATATTTATTAATTATTAGTTAATCATTATTAGTTATTATTAGTTTAGTTTATTTTATTTAGTTTTTAGTTAATTATTATTAGTTTAGTTAGTTTTTGTTAGTTTAGTTATTTAGTTATTAGTTTTAGTTTGTTATTAATTATTATTATGACTTAGTTAGTTATTATTGGTTATTAGTAATTAGTTAGTTAGTTTAGTTTTTTCAGTTTTATTAGTTTTTATTAGTTTTTTTAAGTTATTTATTATTAGTCTATCAATTTTATTAATTATTAATTAGTTATTTATTATTTAGTTAGTTATTAGTTATTATTAGTTTTAGTTATTATTAGTTTTATTATTATTAGTTATTTAGTTTTTTATTAGTTAGTTAGTTATTATTAGTTTTATTATTAGTTTATTAGTTTATTAGTTATTAGTTAGTTAGTTTTATTAGTTTTATTAAGAAGTTATTATTTAGTTATTATTGGTTATTAGTTAGTTTTAGTTGTTTATTAGTTTATTTATTAATATTTAGTTATATTAGTTATTATTATTAGTTTAGTTATTTATTATTATTATTATTATTATTATTAGTTTTTTTTATTATTAGTTAATAAGTTTTATTAGTTAATTTAGTTTTTTATTAATTTTATTTTATTAGTTATTATTATTTTATTAGTTATTAGTTATTAGTTTTAGTTTGGTTATTATTAGTTTAGTTTTTATGTTTTTATTAGTTATTAGATTAGTCTTTTAGTTATTTATTTATATATTATTAGTTAGTTACTATTAGTTATTTATTTAGGTTTTTATTATTAGCTAGTTATTAGTTATTAGTTTAGCTTAGGTTTTATTAGTTAGTTATTATTAATTAATTTTATTATTTGTTTTAGTTAGTTTAGTTAGTTACTAGTTATTTAGTTTATTTATTTTAGTTTATTACTATTTATTAGTTTTAGTTTTAGTTTTAGTTTTATTATTATTATTAGTGAGTTAGATTTATTATTTTAGTTTTTTAGTTATTAATTTTTAGTTATTATTAGTTATTATTTTTTAGTTATTAGTTATTTAGTTTAGTTATTATTTATTATTTTATTAGTTTAATTTATTAGTTTATTAGTTTAGTTTTTATTAGTTATTAATTATTAGTTTATTATTATTATTATTTGTTTTAGTTTATATTAGTTAGTTTATTTATTAGTTTTATTAGTTATTAGTTATTTTAGTTTTATTAGTTAATTTATTTAGTTATTATTTAGTTTAGTTATTTATTATTTGTTATTTAGTTTTAGTTTAGTTATTATTATTATTAGTTATTATTAAGTTTAATTATTAATTTATTAGCATTTTAGTTTAGTAGTTTTATTATTAGTTAGTTATTTATTAGTTTTAATTTATTATTTGTTTTATTTTAGTTATTATTTATTTAGTTTTAGTTATTAGTTTAATTATTTATTATTTTAATTGTTAGTTTATTTAGTTTTGTTAGTTTTAGTTATTTAGTTTATTATTATTAGTTATTAGTTATTATTTATTTTAGTTATTTATTAGTTTTATTATTATTATAGTTATTTTATTAATTATTATTATTATTTTTTAGTTAGTTATTTTATTATTATTAGTAGTTATTATTATTATTAGGTTTATTTATTTTTTAAGTTTATTTTTATTGGTTTAGTTTTAATTATTTATTAGTTATTTATTTATTAGTTATTTATTAGTTATTTAGATTAGTTTATTTTATTTTATTTATTTATTATTAGATTATTAGTTTTTAGTTTTATTATTTTATCAGCTATTAGTTTAGTCAATTTAGTTATTTTATTATTAGTTATTATTAATTATTATTAGTTATTATTTTATGTGTTTTAATTATTAATTTTTAATTAGTTAGTTATTCAGTTATTTTTTAGTTTAGTTAGTTTAGTTATTATTATTATTTAGTTTATTATATATTAGTTTATTAATTTTAGTTATTAGTTATTAGTTTATTAGTTATTATTAGTTATTATTATTTTATTTAGTTATTTAGTTTTATTATTAGTTATTAGTTTATTATTTTAGTTAATTTTATTAGTTTATTTTATTATTATTATTTAATTATTGGTTTTATTTCATTGTTAGTTTTAGTTATTTATTATTAGTTTTTTTTTTTTAGTTTAAGTTTAGTTTTTTAGTATTTTTATTTAGTTATTATTATTAGTTTTATTAGTTTTTATTATTATTTATTAGTTATTCATTTATTATTTATTTATTAGTTATTAGTTAGTTATTATTAGTTTTTTTATTAGTTTAGTTATTATTTATTATTATTAGTTATTTAGTTTTAGTAGTTAGTTATTAGTTTAGTTATTAGTTTTTTATTATTTGTTTTTATTAGTTTTATTAGTTATTTACTAGTTAGTTTGTTTATTATTAGTTTATTTATTATTTATTTACTTATTTATTTAGTTATTTTATTATTTATTATTAGTTTATTATTTTATCTTTAGTATTTAATAATTAGTTATTAAGTTTTTAGTTATTATTAATTAGTTATTAATAATAATTATTTTATTAGTTATTATATTAGTATTATTTTATTAGTTTAGTTATTTTATTAGTTTAGTTTTATTGTTATTTTATATAGTTTTTAGTTATTATTAGTTATTTTATTTATTTATATATTATTATTATTTTAGTTATTATTTAGTTTTAGTTTATTAATTTATTTTTAGTTTAATTTTATTATTATTATTAGTTGGTTTTTTTAGTTTTTTTAGTTAGTTATTAGTTTTTATTAGTTTAGTTTTAGTTTTAGTTATTAGTTTTATTTAGTTAGTTTAGTTAGTTTATTTTGTTAGTTATTTATTTAGTTATTTATTATCATTTATTATTAATTATAAGTTTTATTTATTATGTTTTAGTTTTATTGGTTTATTTTTTATTAGTTATTTAGTTTAGTTATTAGTTTTATTATTAGTTATTAGTTATTTTTAGTTAGTTATTAGTTAGCTTTAGTTATTAGTTTATTATTATATTAGTTATTATTATTGTTATTATTGTTAGTTTAATATTTAGTTTTATTCATTATTATTTTTAAATAGTTTAGTTTTTTTATTTTATTATTAGTTTTTTTATTATTATTATTTTAGTTTTATCTTAGTTGGTTAGTAATTATTAATTATTAGTTTAGTCATTAGGTTTATTATTAGTTATTCGTTATTAGTTTATTATTTTAGTTTTTATTAATTTTATTATTGTTTATTTATTATTTTATTTATTTATTATATTAGTTTTATTATTAGTTATTTTATTTAGTTTATTATTAGTTTTAGTTATTAGTTTATTATTATTATTAGTTATTATTTAGTTATTATTATTATTATTATTATTATTATTATTATTATTATTAGTCAATATTATTATTATAGTTATTTTAGTTATATTAGTTATTATTATTATTTTAGTTATTTTAGTTATTAGTTTATTTTTTAGTTATTTTATTTTACATTATTTATTATTATTAAGTATTTATTAGTTTATTTTATTAGTTTAGTTATTAGTTTTATTATTAGTTTATTATTATTTATTTTATTTATTATAATTATTAGTTAGTTATTATTTTATTTTATTATTATTATTATTAGTTTATTAGTTTATTTTAATTATTATTATTGGTTATTAGTTATTAGTTTATTGGATTATTATTTAGTTTATTAGTTAGTAATTATTATTTTAGTTATTAGTTTTGGTTATTATTATTTAGCAAGTTATATTAGTTATAAGTTTATTATATTTTATTATTTATTATTTATTATTTATTAGTTAGTTTATTATATTTTAATTTATTATTATTAGTTATTAGTTTATATATTTTATTTAGTTATTATTAGTTTTTCTTGGTTTTTATTATATTATTAATTATTATTAGTTTTAGTTATTATCATTATTATTTAGTTTAGTTTATTAATTTTATTTTATTATTATTTTATTAGTTATTATTTGTTATTATTTTTTTTTATTAGTTTATTAGTTAGTTATTAGTTATTAGTTTATTAGTTATTGGTTTATTGTATTTTAGTTTATTATTATTTAGTTTTTATTTGTTTTAGTTATTATTTTTAGTTAGTTTATTATTTAGTTTATTATTATTGTTTATTAGTTTATTATTAGTTTATTTAGTTTATTATTAGTTTTAGTATTAGTTATTATTATTATTATTATTACTATTATTATTTAGTTTATTATATTATTTTAGTTATTATTTATTATTAGTTTAGTTAGTTTATTATTTTATTAGTTTAGTTTATTAGTTTATTAGTTTATTAGTTATTTAGTTTTATTTTTAGTTAGTTTATTTATTTAGTTATTATTTATTTATTGTTATTTTATTAGCTATTATTATTATTTGTTAGTTTTATTTAGTTTATTATATTAGTTTTAGTTATTTTATTATTATTATTATTAGTTTAGTAATTATTTTATTCATTATTATTATTATTATTAGTTATTAGTTATTATAGTTTATTAATTATTAGTTATTAGTTATTTTGTTTGTTAGTTTATTTTTATTTTATTTTATTATTGGTTTAGTTATTTTTTATTATTATTAGTTATTATTATTATTATTATTATTATTATTATTAGTTATTAGTTAGTTAGTTATTATGTTTTAGTTTATTGGTTTTAGTTATTATTAATTAGTTATTAGTTATTATTAGTTAGTTTTATTATTATTAGTTAATTAGTTTAGTTATTATTATTAGGTTTAGTTTATTATTATTAGTTTTATTTGTTAGTTTTATTAGATTTATTATTATTATTAGTTATATTTATTAAGTTTTATTAGTTTATTTTTATTATTAGTTATTTTTATTATTATTATTATTAGTTTTATTAGTTTTAGTTTTTTATATTAGTTATTTTATTTTATTTAGTTTTTTATTATTATTATTATTATTTATTATTATATTATTATATTTATTATTAGTTATTTATTTACTTTTTATTTATTATTATTAGTTTTTTAGTTCCATTATTTTATTAGTTTATAAGTTAGTTTATTATTATTTTATTATTAGTTTTAGTTTATTATTAGTTAGTTATTTATTTTATTAGTTAGTTTTAGTTATTAGTTATTATTATTTATTATTATTATTATTATTATTATTATTATTATTATTATTATTATTATTATTATTATTATTTATTAGTTAGTTTTATTTTATTTAGTTTTTTTTAGTTATTATTATTATTTTAAATTTTTATTAGTTTTTTTAGTTTTTAGTTTAGTTTTATTAATTTTATTAGTTAGTTTTATTAGTTTTAGTTTATTATTATTATTATTAGTTTTAAATTTATTAGTTATTATTATTAGGTTATTAGTTTTATTAGTTTTATTATTATTAGTTATAATTATTAATTGTTATTAATTATTTTGGTTATTTATTTAGTTATTAGTTTTAGGTTTTTATTATTAATTAATTATTTAGTTATTTATTAGTTTTGTTATTTTAGTTTTATTATTTTAATTTAATTATTAGTTTAGTTATTAGTTTTAGTTTATTATTTTTTATTAGTTTTATTAGTTTTATTATATTATTATTAGTTAGTTAGTCTTATTTTATTAGTTTAGTATTTTAGTTATTATTTTACTTATTAGTTATTAGTTAGTTAGTTTAGTTATTTTTATATTTATTATTAGTTTAATTATTGATTATTAGTTAGTTATTATTTAGTTATTATTATTATTTATTATTATTATTTTATTATTTATTATTAGTTAGTTATAAGTTATTATATTAGTTTATTATTAGTTATTATTTAATTATTATTATTTATTATTTATTATTATTATTATTATTAGTTTTTAGTTTATTAGTTATTTAATTAGTTTTATTATTAGGATTATTTTTTTAGTTATTAGTTTTATTAGTTTAGTTCTTTAATTTAGTTATTTATTATTAGTTTAGTTACTTATTTTATTAGTTATTAGTTAGTTAATTATTTAGTTTAGTTATTAGTTTACTTAGTTAGTTGTGTTATTAATTTTAGTTATTAATTATTTTTTATTAGTTAGTTTTTTATTAGTTTTATTATTTACATATTTATTTATTAGTTTATTATTATTAGGTTTATTAGTTATTAGTTATTAGTTATTAGTTATTATTAATTAATTATTAGTTTATTATTAGTTCATTAGTTTAGTTATTAGTTATTAGTTTTTATTATTTAATTATTAGTTTAATTATTATTTAGGTTTGTTAGGTTATTAGTTAGTTTTTTAGTTTTAGTTATTAGTTTATTATTATTATTATTAGTTTATTCTTTTATTATTTATTTTGTTAGTTAGTTATTTTATTTAGTTTAGTTATTATTTATTTATTATTATTAGTTTTTTTAGTTTTATTATAGTTATTAGTTTAGGTATTATTTAGTTATTATTATTTAGTTAGTTTTAGTTTAGTTTATTATTTATTAGTAGGTTTTAGTTTTTTTTATTATTGGTTAGTTAGTTTAGTTATTAGTTTATTCGATATTAGGTAAGTTATTATTAGTTTTTAGTTAGTTTAGTTATTTAGTTTATTAGTTTATATTTTTTAGTTTTTAGTTTAGTTTTAGTTATTAAATTTTATTATTTTTCATTTTATTATTTTATTAGTTAGTTTATTTAGTTAGTTCAATTTATTAGTTATTTATTTATTATTATTATTAGTTTTAGTTATAGTTTAGTTTATTATTAGTTAGTTATTAGTTTAGTTATTAGTTTTAGTTAGTTATTAGTTATTAGTTTTATTAATTTTATTAGTTAATTATTAGTTATTTATTTAATTATTCTTATTATTAGTTATTTATTATTATTAGTTAGTTGTTATTAGTTATTAGTTTATTTAGTTATTTTATTTATTTTATTTATTTTAATTATTAGTTATTAGGTTTAGTTATTAGTTATTAGTTAGTTTTAGTTATTTTATTTTATTATTATTATTTAGGTTTTAGTTTATTATTTTTAGTTTTAGTTTTATTAGTTATTAGTTGTTTTAGTTTATTTATTTTAGTTAGTTTTTTTTTATAATTTTTTTGGTTTATTATTATTAGTTTTATTAGTTATTTTATTAATTAGTTATTTATTATTTTATTATTAGTTATTTTATTTTATTAGTTTTATTAGTTTTATTATTTGTTTTATTATTATTATTAGTTTTATTTTTTATTAGTAGTTATTTAGTTTTTTTAGTTATTATTAGTTTAGTTATTTAGTTATTACTATTTGGTTATTAGTTTTATTTATTATTTTAGTTATTATTATTAGTTATTAGTTATTATTATTAGTTTAGTTTAGTTTATTATTATTATTATTGGATTATTAGTTATTAGTTAGTTAGTTGGTTATAGTTATTAGAAGTTTAGTTAATTATTGTTTGTTATATTATTTAGTTGTTATTATTAGTTAGTTTATTATTAATTTTTATTATTAGTTATTAGTTATTAATTATTAGTTATTATTAGTTATTAGTTATTAGTTTTATTAATTTTATTAGTTTAGTTGGTTAGTTATTATTTGTTATTAGTTTAGTTTTTTATTAGTTAGTTTATTATTATTATGAGTTTAGTTTATTTATTATTAGTTATTAGTTTTTTTAGTTTTATTATATTAGTTATTATTAGTTATTGATTTATTTATTATTAGTTTTATTAGTTAGTTATTAGTTATTAGTTTATTTTTATTATTAGTTATTAGTTTAGTTATTATTAATTATTTATTAGTTATTAATTAGTTATTTAGTTTATTTTATTAATTAGTTTTTAGTTTATTTTTAGTTATTGGTTTTTATTATTTATTTAGTTATTAGTTTATTAGTTTAGTTATTTATTTTTTTAATTTATTTATTATTTTATTTTTATTAGTTATTTAATTTTATTAGTTTAGTTATTAGTTTATTTTATTATTATTAGTTTTTTTTAGTTTTATTAGTTTTAGTTATTATTAGTTATTATTTTTAGTTATTAGTTTTTATTAGTTAATTAGTTTTAGTTATTAGTTTATTAGTTATTATTTTATTAGTTATTTAGTTATTTAGTTATATTTAGTTATTTATTTATCATTTAGTTATTTATTTAGTTATTAGTTTATTAGTTTATTAGTATAGTTATTATGAGTTATTAGGTTTATTAGTTAGTTATTTTATTATTATTAGTTTAATTTTTATTTGATCAATTAGTTATTATTATTATTAGTTAGTTATTTTAGTTAGTTTTATTATTAATTATTAGTTAGTTATTATTTATTAGTTTATTAATTATTATTAGTTATTAGTTATTATTATTATTTTATTAGTTTATTATTTAGTTATTTAGTAGTTATTATTAGTTATTAGTTATTACTTTAGTTATTTATTAGTGTTTTTATAGTTTTATTATTAATTATTATTAGTTTAGGTTAGTTATTTAGTTATATATTTTATTTTATTATTATTTATTATTAGTTAATAAGTTAATTAGATTTTTAGTTTTTATTTTAGTTTTATTAGTTATTAGTTTTATTATTTAGTTTTTAGTTTAGTGTTATTAGGTTTATTAGTTATTAGTTTTATTATTAGTTATTATTATTAGTTATTATTATTATTATTTTTGTTATTATTATTATTATTTATTATTATTAGTTTTAGTTAGCTATTATTTATTATTTATTAATTATTAGTTATTAATTATTAGTTATTAATTAGTTATTATTATTAGTTTATTTATTAGTTTTATTAGTTATTTTATTACTTAGCTTTTTATTATTTAGTTAGTTTTAGTTTTTTATTATTATTATTTAGTTATTATTATATTATTATTATTATTATTATTTAGTTATTATTAGTTTTAATTTATTATTATTAATTTAGTTATTATTTAGTTATTATTTATTATTTATTAGTTTTGTTTTAGTTAGTTATTTATTTTTTTTAGTTATTAGTTATTAGTTAGTTTTTAATTTTAGTTTTTAGTTATTTATATTTAGTTTTATTAATTTTAGTTTAGTTTTATTAGGCTTATTATTATTAGTTTTTAATTTTTAGTTTTAGCTTTTAGTTTAGTTATTAGGTTTTTATTAGTTAGTTTTATTTTATATTATTAGTTTTGGTTAGTTTTATTATTAGTTTATTTTTTGGTTAGTTTTATTATTATTATTAGTTATTTAGTTATTAGTTTAGTTTTATTTAATTTTTTAATTATTATTTTAGTTATTAGTTATTATTTATTATTAGTTAGTTTTATTAGTTTATTAGTTATCAATTAGTTATTAGTTAGTTATTTATTAGTTATTTATTTGTTTTATTAACTTTAATTATTAGTTTAATTAGTTTATATATTAAGTTTTATTAGTTATTAGTTTAGTTTTTTAGTTATTATTGTTAGTTATTATTATTTTTAGTTTAGTTTATTTATTAGTAGTTATTACTTTATTTATTACATTTATTAGTTTAGTTTTTAGTTAGTTATTATTATTATTTGTTAGTTTAGTTAGTTTTGGTTATTAGGTTATTATTAGTTTTTAGTTTTAGTTATTATTATTATTAGTTTAGTTATTAGTTATGTTAGCTATTAAGTTTTAAGTTATTATTATTATTATTAGGTTTTAGTTTAGTTATTATTTTAATTAGTTATTATTCTAGTAATTATTATTATTATTATTTTTAGTTTATTAATATTTTAGTTATTATTTATTATTAGTTATTAGTTTATTATTTATTATATTAGTTATATTGGTTATTACTTTGTTATTAGTTTTTATTAATTAGTTTTAGTTATTATTTGTTATTAGTTATTAGTTATTAGTTTGGTTATTTAGTTATTTTATTTAGTTTATTAGGTTTTATTAGTTATTAGTTGGATTTAGTTATTATATTAGTTATTATTTATTTAGTTATTATATTAGTTATTAGTTAGTTAATTTTTTTTAGTTTAGTTTAGTTTATTAGTTTTATTTTATTATTAGTATTTAGTTATATTTATTATTATTGGTTATTTTAGTTTTATTAGTTATTGGGTTAGTTTAGTTAGTTATTTTAGTTATTATTTTATTATTTTATTAGTTTATTAGTATTTGTTATTAGTTTTAGTTTTATTATTATTTATTTGTTATTAAGTTATTTATTTGTTTTATTAGTTATTATTGTTAATTTAGTTTAATTCATTTAGTTTTAGTTAGTTATTATTAGTTTAGTTAGTTTTAGTTAGTTTAGTTATTAGTTTATTAGTTATTAGTTTAGTTAGTTTTTTTTAGTTTTTTAGTTTTATTATTAGTTCAATTATTAGGCATTGACTTATTGCTTTGACTTTGTAGGTAACCCACCTCCTGAGCCAGAGATGTGGAGAGAGCACTCATTGCCTCCCATGAAGAGGTGCCTTGTTTGGTCTTCATATCGTAGCGATGAGGAGCCACAAGATGCTTCTATGGATTGGAGTGCCTGTCCATCATACCATCAACTTCTCACACTTGATGAGGAAGAAGAGCCACAACATCCCCGTTTGGTGGGGAGTACACCTCTTTTGGGTCTTTCGGGCCCTTCCGTGTCACATTTTCCTGCTCCTGTGAGTCTAGACTTGGGTACCTCACCTCACATATCATTCTTCCTCAGGTGAAGAGTCCCATCTTTTGGTCAGGAGAGACATCAGAGTCGGAGGCCTCTTTCTTTTTAGGATTATTCAGAGTACCTGCGTATACTCTGATGGCTCCAGTGCTTCCTTCTCCTCAGGTGTCTCTTCAGATGAACCCACCCCTTCAGGGTAGCAAAGGATAGCTCCAGGTACATATGATTGTGTTCACATTTTTTGCTTTTATAGCTTCTGTGTACCAACACCTTTGTTTTCATCATGTGCTTCTCGGACATGTCTTAGATATCGCGATGCCACACGCTGATCTGAGACGTGCCTCACTTCATGGCATGAACATGGGTTCTTGAGGCAGTTGATAGCAAAGCTGGACCCCGACATTCTAGAGTTGTTCCATCGATTCAAAACTGATGCCAACGTGCTACTTGACTACCTGGCACACTTCATCTTGGAGGAGTAAGAGCTCTAATTTTGGGAGTCGATGTGTCAGGAGGCAGAGTTCTTAGTGCAATAGTTCAGATATGTCCCAAGTGCCAGTAAACAAATGTCTCTGTCCATGCTGCGAGAGAGTGTTACCACTTTATGGGCTATTATGGATAGAGCTCATCGAGATTCTTAGGAGAGCACCAAGATTGTACTAGCAGGTTGTAGCAGGTTAGTGGTCTTCTAGAATGGACAACCTTACTGCAAAGATGTGGTCCCTTTGGAAAGAGATTAGAGATGTTATGAAATGCAGTGCAAGAGCTCGAAGGGATTGCTATGAGGCTGATCGGGTAGTCTCAATGGAGCTCGATACCATTAGCACGGACGATGCTTGATGCTAAGGCAGAGCTTACCCATGCAGTGGAGGCTTTAGAGGCTGTTGAGGAGAAGTATGCGATGCTGGAAGATGCTAGGGCTAGGTCATAGATTTTGCAGGCTCGGCTCCCCTGATGTACCCCCCTTTTCTTATTGAATAAGAAAACTATTGCCTTTTATTTTTATAGCATACTTGTACCGATGTAGGATTATACCTTTTCTCTTTCAATCATTACTTAGTTTTTTTTTTGCTATGTTTCGTGAGTATGTTGTTTGTCCTTATCGCTCTTTGTATGATTGCCTTCTACTTCTGAGGGGAAATAGATCTAGTCCTAGGACTTTGAGGATTAGGCTTGTCAAATTTGGGGCTTCTGTGACTTAGCTATCAAAGTTTTGGTGAGATGGAGAGATTTACCCTTGGACTTTGAGTGCTTCATTCTTAGTCCTTAGAGGATTGATGCTTCTTGCTTGATTTAAGGACTACCTCTTTTGATATTAACAAAAACTAAACCTCTATCAGATAAATATATGCTCGCACACAAGTTTACTTACCATCAGCTTGGGCAAGAACCCACTTATACTCAATTTTCCTAATATGTACTTTTTTGTATAGTCACTCCTTAATAGTATAAAAGGAAAACTCCTCTCTTATAGGGGGCCTTTTTTATCTCTCTAGACCCCTAGTCTTTGTACTTTGATCTTGGAATAAATATTATTATTTATTTATTATTTTATTACTCTCTTGTCTTCTTATTCATGATATCTTTATCCAACCTTATTTCTTAAGTATCTCAAAAGGTTCCTCCTCCATAAATGGACAAATTTGGATTTAATAGTTTCCATAGACACATGAATTAGGTTAGTAATTTTATCATCCATATTTTTTAATTCTTAATATGTGACAAATTATTGCTCCATGTTTGTTGAGTTGTCCAACGTCAAATGATCTATTCTTCTTGGTACCTGGCTTTTAATTCACATCCTCATCCACACTTACTAGCCTAAGAAAATATTGAATCCAAATTTACCCATAACGTGATGCAAAACCTCTTAGGCACCTGAGAAGCAAGGTTAGGATAAGTAAGACAAAAAAATTAAAGAAAGCATAATAAATAAAAGAAATTCAACTATGTTAAAAGATCAAAGTATAAAATTTCTCTTTCTCTCTCTTTAAGAAAAGCACAAGAATCTCTTTGAGTACAAAGATGCTAAAAAGTAAAAAAAAAGCCAAAATTTCCTCCCCTCTTTAAAAATCTCCCTATTTATAGGATCAAGGCGAGGTTACATAAGCAAGATACACATCAACTAAGTTGGTCACATGAGGAAGACTCGCCAATAAAAGTTAAGTGTTGTATGCCGAGTAATGAGTTCTCCAATTGTGGTTGTTAGTGTTAATAAGGCAAGTTGCTTGACATGTTTCTGGATGTGTAGTCGCAAGCATGTAGAAAAGTTTTTGCATGTGAGGTGAGTTGCTAAATACTAACTGCCTTTCTTTAAGCATCTTCTTATATTTTCCCTAGTTCGAGCAAGTCTTCTTTAAATGAGGTAGGCTGCTAAACTCCAACCACTTGGCTAGGATGATCTTGTCTTCATGGGCAAGAGATAAGTATTAAAGTTGTAAACATTTCATGTAATTTTAATGCCTTTATCATGTGTTTATTTTAAGTAAATTTTTTGTTGAGATAGAAAAATTATAAAAAAATGAAAAATAAGAAATTTTGGCTTAATGTTGTGGCACTAGATTTGAGTTAAATTAAGGAAATTATATAGTAAGGCCAATGCTTATGTGCTATATCATCAATGTCACGGTTCCATATCAGACTCATTTTAGGATAATTATATAGCAAGCTCATCACATAGGCATTGCATAAGCAGCGTAGCAACCCTATACCAAAGAAAAAAATATGAAATAGAACTAGTAAGCATCACACTGCAATGTTAGATCAATATTGTCGTAGTGCTATATCAATAGTTTCACAGTGCTACAACCTAATAGAATATATTCGTGATAATTTTGAGCAATTTTTGAAGCAATTATGATAGGATCATTAAAAACTGGCCTATATTTAAGTTATATGTAGGGGACATTTCTAAGGAAAAAAAGATCTTTTCTAATTTATTTTATTTTTTCTTGGTAAGAGGGAGAGTGTGTGTGAGCTCTTTGAGAAGCACTTGGAGGACACTCCAAGTGCTATGAGTGTTATAAGGGTAGTGTGATAGAGTGTTTCCCTTAAGCAAGAGGTGGAGAAGAAGATCAATAATCAAGAATTTTCAATGAGGATGTTGATATTTCTATGAAAGCGAAAATATTGCAAAGAGTGTAACTTTCAGAACTTACTTGATGTGCTCTTTACTTTATTCTTCGATTATCCTACATCTTATTTTACAATTTTAAATGAGATTTCCTTCTTTCTCTTTAAAATGAAGCACTAATTTATAAAGTGCTCTAAATTTATGTGAGATTTAGATATTTGTATTATATTAGACTTTGTTCATAGATTAATATAAGAAAATTATTTATACTTTTAATTGTTGACCTCACTTTTGAAGTGTGGTTAACTACCTTCTTCTTAGATAGGATTAATCTAGGCACTAAGACCTTCCTAATGCTAAGCCACTTTTAGTAATTAGGAGGACACTAAGCTCAAGCCTAGGGATTCATTAGATGCAACCCTAGGGATAGATCTTATCTTAAGATAAGAGGGACCTCACCTACCATAAACCCAACCAAATCCCACATCAAACCCATTGATCAAACTTAAACCAAATGATTGCAAACCAAGTTCCAAGCTAATGCCAATTTGACCAAGGCTCAATATGATTCATTTTTGTTCAATTTCATCAAGGGACTAAGTTGACCTAACTTAACTTATTTGGACTCAAGATGGCCAAATTCAGAACCAAATCAACCCAATTAAAATTGAACCCATCCAAATTCTTTTGAATGCTAATTAGACATGATTGAACCTTAACTTTAATTCAATTAAACCAAACCAAGCCAACTTGGCCTTTAGCCCAACTTGACCAATTTAAACTCCATAGGGCTAAAAACATATTCAACTTGGTCCAAGACAAATTAACTTGATACAAGCCCTATGATTGTTCCAAACATCAAATTAAACATTACAATACATTCCAACCAACTTAATCAAGCCAAGTTGTCAAATCAACCTACTTGATCCAAGTTGACCCATTAGACCTAAAGGGTTAAAATGAGTAAAAATCCAACTTAACTCAAATCAATTACAATCAAAGCCATCAATCAACCCCCAATCCATCATTAAAAATGTTCTAACCTTCATACCCCTTCAATTCAACCCAATCAAGCCAATTGGCTTACTTGACCCAATTTGGACTAAATGACCAAATTAAGTAAAATCTTAATCCTACCCAAATTAGACCAAATAAATTCACTCAATATATACCAAAGTGAGTTTTGCTCATCATTGATCACCCAATTACAACCAATTGAACTTAGCCAAGTCAATTTGACCACTTAACTAATTTGGATCAATTTGACCTAAAAACCAAATTAGGTCAAATCTCATTACAATCCAAATTGATTGCAACCAATGCCTTCAAAAAATCACAAATTAAGTATTGAACAACCACCAATTAAAGTCAATTCAATCAAATCAACCTAGTTGGCCCATTTGAACTAATTTGACCTAATGGTTAAATTGAACTAAAAGTCATTCTAATCCAAATCAAATCAAACTAATTCCTCCAATCAATCTCAATTGATCAATCAAACATAAACCAAACCTTCAATCCACCCAATTTGACCAATTTGACCAAATTAGTTAACTTGACCCATTTAGTCTAAATGAACCCATAGACAAATCCAAATCCATTTCAAATTGAATCAAATCACTTGCACCAATGCATTCCAAATGACCATTTGAACATAACCCAATGGCCTCTTGACCCAATTTGGTCAATTGGTCAACCTAACTCATTTGAACCCAATTTGACCTATATAGGTCAAATTGAGCCAAACTCAACCAAACCAAGCATAAATGTAATAGTAGAATTTCATCGCATCCTTGACAACCGCTTTCTGGGTGGATTGCTTTTCAATGCCTAGTTTCAAAGCCAAATCACCTTCTAACATGACCTTCGACCTTGAAGGTGGCAATCTAGCTTCCATTGAAAAACAAGAAGTGGAGTCAGGACTAAGTACTTCTTTGAATTGAGAAGAGGTGCCCACCCTAAATTAGGCCAATGAAGAGATCGATTAAAAGTTGAAAGACATAGCCATGAGGTGCTTTATCATAGGGATTGATTAAGGGAGCTACCAAGGGAAAGAATCATTAAATGCTAGGGACCAAAGAGAAAAAGGAAGCTATCCCCTTGTACCCTTCTTTGATTACCTTGGCTTCTATATCATGAGACAGAGAAGACATAAGCTTTTCTATTCTATGCACCTTTGAGTCATCCGAAAGCATACTGGTTCTACTGATGGGCTTAGTCAAAACCCAACCTTTACCAAGTCAATAAGATAAGACCAATACCCCTGTCAGTTTGGGTCAGTTGGCCTAGAATCTTTCTTTCTTATATGTTTACCCTGGCTATTCACGAATGCCTGGAGGAGCCCTCAATCATACCTAGGCACTTTGTATAAATTTCTAAAGCTTAGTCTATGCCCCTTATCATTCTTATACTCTGGGAGCCGCTCATGCCAATATTTCTTATTTTGAGAGGATGAGTTTTGTTGAATGCCTTTTTTTTACGGTGTAGTATCTTGAAGAAAGGTTCAACTTGATATGGTATTTGAACTGGTATAAGGGACTACTTAGGTAAGGGTTTCCATGATGCTGTGGAATTCTGAATTGTTCAATGATGTCAGTTCATATGAACTAGGACAGTGTTATCTTTTTTGAAATCCTTTCAATAGCCTTGGCTGAAATAGTCGGTAGCGGCCCAATAAAGACTGATGTCCCACTGATGATGATGGAGGGATGGCTACCTGATAATCTTCATCCCTAGTGTGGCCGTACCAACTTCCTTTCTTCTGTCTGACCAGATGAGCTTTCTTTTGAGACCTCCCATTCTTATTAAAGAAAAAATGAATAAAGAAAGTATAGTGAAAAGCATAATATAACTTAGATGGGAATTCAAAGACAAAAGTTGGAATCTCACCATTGAGGATGGCGCTAGATGTGAAGCCATTGATTCTCAAGATGTAAATAGGGATTGGTAGCATGCCCCAAACCCATAAAAGCATTTATGGCAAAAAGCAAGAACATTGTCCAATAAGAAGAAGTGATTAGTCTTTCGCCATGATTACAAGAAAGCACTTTGTGAAATATATATATCCATCTCAAGCAGGATACCAAGTCTTGTCGAGAACCAAGTAAGTTGGTTAGATTGATAAAAGTAGGTTACCATGATGGATACAAAATGAATGGTGTGTCTAATATCTAGTGACTTATAATGCTTGGAAACATCAATGCATTTAGTATAAAAGTTGAAGTATCAAGTCATATTAGAAATGTGATTCCACATATTGCCCCACATATTTTTTCTTATTTCAAGGACAGGTAGAGATACATGTAAGGGAGATGTGTAGATCTTTTATCTCATGTGTGCTTGAGGTAAGAAAGAGATCTTAGGCATATGCAAAAGAATAAATTCTTGACTAGTTTGACTACCCCTCTCTCTCTTGGGATACTCTAACTTCTTTCCTCATTTGGTGGAGTTGACAAGATCGCTCCAATACATCTTGGGATGGGCTCTAACATTTAGCCAATATGAATTAAAGCCTAAAAAAGAAAAGTCTCATCTGCTTTTGGGCTTAGTCCTTCCAATCATTCTTGGCGATCATCTATTTTGATTCTAATTCAAAGGCTTATTTTTCTTTCTTGATTTTAGTTTCGAATGTATCTTATGTAAAGAATGAAGTACTAGCAAAGTAAGAGGATAGTCTATCTTGACTCAGCAAAGTGAGATAGTGTAGCTTGATATACTTGATTGAAAGGAGAGGACTATATAGTTGTTTGAGGACATGCGGTGCATGTAGCTAGATTGTCAAGACATTGGGATGATCACCGCCATGGATAGAATTGGAATAGAATAATGGCTCTCATTTGATTCATGTCTTTATTCATGGCCAAGGTGCTTATACTTCAATTATGCCCTCCATGTCACCCGTGCTCTTGAGATTAGATCATGTAACTCGATTCACATTGGAATCCTCGTCTCCGTAATGAAATTAATGGAACTCATAGCCTCCACTAGAATTAGAAGTATAAGAACTCCATGCCCTTCTTTTTTTAGCTTTCATGATCAATGGGGATGCCGCTCTTCCTTTTTCGGAAGAGGATTTGGTGTCCCAAAGGCCCAGTCTAAAACACACCGACTCATCAACCAGGTTAATTCCACTATAGATCCTAGTCTATACAGTGAGCTTTTATGTCCATCTTAGGATGAGTATAGATATGTACAAATTTGGAGGTTGTTTCAAAAAAAAAAAAAAAAAGTGAGCATCTCCATTTAGCCTTTTCCATTTCTGATGCAATCAGAGAAGTTCAACAAGGGTTTCAACATGCAATAGAACTAGTTGAATGAACTTCAACCTACGTGTGATCAAGATCAAAAGAATCATGACCATGATTGTAGGGGTAGGATAAGGTAGAAGTGATTCCAGTATGCTATGTAATTCATTGTGCCCATCCATCTATGATCTCTGGAGTTCATCCAAAAAATGGGCAGTTGTAAAGTTAGACTTTTATTCATCAAAGATGGATTGGGATCCAACTAATGCCTAAAATTTTGTAGATCTAAAAGGGGTTGTCCATAGAGCTATCTTTTCACTAAATTCTAAGCACTCAATAGTGTGGTTTAGGTGTCATTCATAAAGCTTGTCACTCTGACCCATACATCATTGTAGATAGCCAGCTTGATTTTTGAGTTTGATATTGTGAAGGTACAACCGCCACATCATCATCATTGCTAACTCTAACTTACTAACACTTTGGTGCATAATTTTAGTAGAACTAACAAGAGGTTATCTCTCATGAACTCTATCACTATACCACCCTTTGAAAGGAGAGATTTCACCTCATGCTACCGTGATATACATAGTTCATTGTCCCTTGCTTAAGGAGATGACTACTCAAAGGCAATGAGTTACCTCCTATGTTGGTATGTAGCAAGCTTATTGGAACCTTCTAGTGGTTCGATCATAGCTTTTCTAAGGCCATTAGATAAGCGTCAGTCATTTTGAAGCTCGACCCCCTTATCGGGGCAATGCTGGTATCTAATTATGTTTGGGCCATGGGTCAGGGAGCTCATACTAGCTTTCACATACCCAGAGGACTGGCGCTTGGTCATGAACCAAGTCATTATCTTTTCACTAACTAACCAAACTAAACTAAGAGATCCACATAATTGTGCCTATGGTCACGCTTGACTAGACAATACAATTTCTTACATGTTCCCTATGGAACAATATCCATTTCAGTAGCTAAGCACTTTCACACTAAAACTTCTAGTTTAGATACATCAAAGAGTGATAAGCTCTCCATCCAATCCAAATCCTATCATTCTCACTATGAGCGAGCAAGATATAGCGGCATAAAGAAAGAGCAAGATTTCTATCGTTCCATTACCCAATGCAAAAATGATGGGGTAACACAAGAACAATTCTCTTCATATTAATATGGATATGTGATCTCAACATTTTTTTTACCAAACTTTCACACTAGTTGGTTCTCTAATTTCTTTGATAGATTTCTTATTCAAAGCCCTAAGAACTAGATGTTTGTAAAAAAGAATCACACTTGTTAGAACCTTTCCTTTCTAGAAGAGGAATGGGTGAAAGTCAAAAAGGATGAATCTTTACTTTACCTAAATTACCTAAAGACTAAAGACTTTTGATGTCTAATGGACTTTCTTAATGAAATTCCATCTTCAACTTAGAAATTCTACCTCATGTTGTGAATAGATGTCTTCCTCGAATAAAAATTATAGCACTCATTCTTCAACAAATTGAATCTATTCATTATTTCCTTCCAAAAATTAATGGAGGACTTGACCGAGGAGCACTTTCTATAAAAGATAGTCTTGGGATTTGGAAAAAGAAAGACTTCAGACAAAAAAGAGAAAAGTCTTTCTAGATTCCTTTTCAAGAAGATCTTGTTGGTCTAATGTACCATCCATTAGAATTTTTGATAAACATCCAAAAAAGGTTGAAGAAGTATTAGTTCTTCACTATGTTTGGGATTGCAAACATCTTAGATTTTCAAGTAAAGTTTCCTCTATCTTGACTTTTTCTCACATTTCCTCCTAGTCCACTGAAAAATAGTATAATTGTGCATAAGTGACTCATGAAGCTCTGCAGCTGGTACAAAGAGTAAGTCTATTTTTTTGCATTCAGATGAAGTTCAGGTTACTTTATATGTTTACTAAAGTATAAAGTGAGCATAGGGATCGAATCTATGACTAATCTATCTTCTTTGTAGTGAGGCTTGATAGACTTTCAGTCTTTCTTAGAAGAAGAAAGAAGAGCATCCTCCATGCTTGACTTCCTTGCCTGATGGTGCTATGAGTCCTCCTCTATGCTAGCTTATGCTAGGTTTCTTTTTATTCACATAGCATAGCAAGCAAATTTGAAGCTTCAAATCAATATTCCAATTTCTCATCATTCTAGTGTTTGGGCTAATATTCTTTGCCATTTTTCATTTTTTGGTAGTTGTTGGCAATATGCCAAATGCCTTGGAACCACTACCGAGCAACTGAATCAAAAGAAATGCATTGCTCAACTCATCATCTTATCTTATTGGGTGACATAGGAGAGATCATCAATATGAGGTGGTAGCTACCCCAAAGATAGAGTTGCATCACCACATCTCTAATGGGATAAGAAACGTGAATCTTTAGTCAGATCCTTTCCGATATCATAAAGCTTGATCAAAACAAAATTAGGGTGAATGAAAAAAGCATTTGAATGGAAGAATATACATCTATAAGGACCAAAAAATTTAAAGTATGTGGAGCCTTCCCATGGCCCTTTTGTGCCCCACTTAAGAAGGAAACCAGTTATGTTGATGAGAAGAGATGGCAATGAGCATAATGCATAATGAAACAAGTATGAGATGCAAGTTCCATACTTTCTTATATACCTCCGTATGAGGTTATCTTACATAGATCATATACTTTGAGTCTAAAGAAAGGATTTTGAGTTTAAAGAAATGATTTTGTCATTCTTACTTTCTATACTATATGAAAATTCTCTTTCACATTCAAGTTCATCTTTTTAGAAGAAACCTTGTTTTAGTTCACCTTTGGCATAGAGAAATATGCAATGTTGACTAGAAAACTTCACTAGTGACCAAAGTAGCTAAAGATCTTGAGTCTCTTGCAGGAGGAGTGGCTAATAGGAGAAGGTATTATGACCGGTAATTGATAGACTAGTTATTTTCAAGAAAACCTACATATAAGGCTCTAGCTATGTATCTTTCCATAAAAGAAAAAGAATGCTAATCGATCTTTGTAGCAATCAAAGTTCACGGTCGCTATTGTTAAACATACTTTCTCACCGAATTGGACTTTTTAGAAGAATTCTATCATCAATCTTTCTCGTAAGAGATAGAGCATTAGACCTTCCCAAAAGCACACCAGCTGAGCTGACATATATCAGCAAGGACAAGTAGTGGTTTATGTACATTCCACTTTCACACTAGGGCCCTGGTCTCATGTTAGCGAAGCCCTTCATTCGACATGAATCATATTCATGAACAACTTATGCTATTTATAGTAGGGACCTGAACAAAAAGTGAGGTGTGAAGTGCTGACTAGTTGGAAGAGAATTTCAAGATAGCAGGGAGCGCATTCTTCCTTGTTGTTGCACATCTATCTTTATATACAATGCCTCCACCTATTTCATCTTGCGGAGACTACCTCTTTCTATTTTTGGTAATGTGGAAGTTACCAACTCAGCTCACCCTTTAGCACTCTTATGAGCAAATCGTTACCTTCAACATGGAAGAAAATGGCATGGTAGAGGCTATGTTATCCTTTGTGTATGCATGTTGACTATGGCAGCAGCTACACATTCTATTGCAAACACCGGATGATCGTGTATTTCACTATCGCCTTTATGCAAATGAGAAGCTAGGAGGAAACCCTTCTCCGGTACATTCCATAGATGATTTCCATGAAGCCATATCTTTAGCTAACCTTATAGATGCAAGTTTCTTTGGTTTGGAGTAATAACCAAGAGGAACAAGCTTGTATCTAAGCTAGGTTGGATAGATGCCTAATCAATTCATGTTGGTAAGTTCAATTTCTCCACACTACTATTTAGCACCTAAGTCGAACACTTGACTTTACCCCGTTCTATTATCCTTGTGACTCAATAGATAGAGAACTAAGTGTACCAACTAGACACAATTTGAGTAGGCATTTCCAATGAATTGGGAATCAAACTAAAAGAAAAAAAGCATCATCAAGATCCCCTGTGGAAGAGCCATAGTGAGAGAGACCTTCCTTGCTGTAGCTAGGAAGTGGAATCTTTCTTTTTCCATGTGATTGTTGTTATCCGACCTCTTTTCCTAAGAATAGCACCCTAAACTTCTATTGAGAACTTCTATCATTGGGTATGAAACTAATTTCATAGAGAAAGTCTTGTATTGCATCTTACGATAGGAAGAAAACTACACTTCTATGGGGATATTGATGTTCGAATCCTCCTCGATCTATAGTGAAAAAAGTGCATATTGCATGTCAAGAAGCCAAGGATAGCTTGGTATATTATTTAAGTGGGTAACCTATTCGACATCAGAACCGATCTCAAAACTTGAAGATCACCCTCCCTTTGACTTTGAAGAGAAAATGCTTTCTATATATCTATGCAACTAGTTCTTTCACTTACTTCAAAATTGATCCCTCAAAATTGACTATTAGACTCGAAACTTTGCTTATGTTGCTTTTTCTCTCTCTTTATCTATGTCACTATCTAGTCCACTCTCTTGCTACTAGCTTTGGGTGCTTCGCTTCTAAGAGAAAGAGCATATTTAAGATAAGGAAGGCTAGTTCTCTCTCTGGTGTCTTGGTATTGGATCTATTTTTTCATCATGGCTTGTTGGGTGATACAAAGAAGTTTGAAATGAGCACAGGAAGAATGAATGAAACCTTATGAAGAAAACAAAAAATATACCACTCCCTGGGTATCTTAACCTTCACTGCAAAAAAAGGAAAATTTTCCACTAACTATGAAAAAGAATTCATGAAACCACCATCACTTCTCCCCTTCGCCACTCCTGCTAGGGTGAGTGGGCCACAAATTCTTTTTACTCTAGAAGGGGGTTTCATTTTGAGGGACTCAAAATCTCCACTTATTGTCAAGCTTAGACATACTTCACAGTGAAAATATTGAGACCATGGCCACACCTTGAGAAAATGGTGATGATGTGGTCAACCCTAGATACATGGCTGGGGGAAGAACCATGCTAGTCGTCTGAGTGTGGTGTGTAGTGGGTGCATCTGAGTGTCTTCTTACCAAGATCAAGAAATGAGAAAATAGATGATTCTCATTCTAAAAACTCTACTCTTTTTTTCTTGTAGAAAGAGATCAGTTCTTCCGATTGAGTTTGGAAAGGTTTCCTTTCTAAATTCTAGAAGTGGAGGAGCCTATGTAAAAGAGCACCACCATGACTCGTTTCAGGTATGGGGGATGAATTCAACTGCAAGGATCATGAATCTTTAAATTTGGGTTTCTCGACGATCGGTGAGGACGGCCTGTTCATGCTGGCCTTGTTCTTTAGAGGTCTATGTATTGCTTAAGTTAGAGCTCCTTAAGCAAGAATTGAAGTATTATCAAAGTAGCAGAATCGAAGAAGATATATATATAGCATGTCAACCTCTTCCAAATGCATGCAAGCAATGTTTCCGATTAGCTGATGATGATGGTCATAGTGGATCAACCATCATGACTTGAAGGTAATTGGAAAAGAATGTCAGGGCAACTATGTCATTTTCCTTTCCCACTCTCCTGCTCCATGCTACATGTACCGTATAGTCTCAAAGAACAAAAAAGGAGAAATGCATTTCTTTTTCAGAAAGAAAAGGCAATAGTTTGATTCTGAAAGAAGAAAAGGGCTTCAATCTCCATATATGATCTAGGTGCAGATCGAGCAGACTTCATGAATCATTTGCATTTCTAGGCCCTCCGGGTCAATTATGGGTATTCTAGGCTACTGGATCTGATTTGAAGGCAAAGATGAAATAATAAAACCTGCTAACTTGCTTTCAATCCAACTACAAATGAGAACAAATGGACCCAGGCTCACCGCTTCAGGTTTAGTACACTAAAACACTAGCTCTCCTTTGCCGTCTTGGTTCAACTGACTTAATGGTCCAATCTAAGCTTTTCCTGCTTCCACACAGCCTTTCTCTACTAGTGGTAACTCATATATGTACTATTTTTCATTTTTTGGTCGACTTTTATCTATGGTTGAATCATCTACTTCATTGGTTTTTAGGTTCCATATGGAATCAAAAGTTGATTCAATATGTCAGTCAACTTATCTAAACCTTCAAATCAAGAAAAAAGCCCATGGATAATCAATCCAATCAACCAAGCAGATGGAAAGAGAAAGAGGGAGGGAAGCATTGAGTAGCCCTTGAGAAAGGGAACTAGACAACCCGCTAGAATCTAATTTTTCCTACGCATCTTTCCAGTAGGGAAAAGATCATGCTATGATCGATATTTTAGTGAACAAAACATCAAGAAGAAGCTAAATGCCAAATCAGGCTACACTAGCTAGTCAAGTAGTTAGACCACCTTGTCTTCCTTTATTTGAAAATATAGGTAAATGCTTCAATTAAGATGAGGGGCACACTATGTTTTTCCATCATCGAGTTTTTTAGCCAAATAGAAGAGGTCAAGTATAAAGAAAGAGTTCAACAAGATGAAGAATGCTCCTTTTAGGTTCCAAACTAGGGGCATATCTTTCCTCCTTGCCGGCTTTCTCTGTTGGATCAGTGCTTCACCAAAAGAACTGCGTTGGATTAAGATGATTAGTCAAAACTTTGCTTTCTTGAGTCTGTGGCAAGAATGTTGTATACATATTTTGTTAAACCTCCCATAAGAATAATACTTTGACTTTTCTCTGGTGAATATCCAACAATAAGCTCAATTGAATGATGAATGGATCTAGATCCCAAAAAATAAGAAAGCTTTAGAATAGGCATGGGTGATCAAATGAAACAAAAGCAGCTCGATAAGAACCAACCTAGAGCTAACATAATCTAACCTAATTGAGACATTGTAGAATAAGCTAAACTTCTTTAAATTTGGTAAGAGCTAAAGTAGCTCCTAAAAGTATTGTACTTAGACCTACTAAACAAGTGAGATTCATTATATCAGGTATAACTATAAAAAGAGGAAGAATCTGAGCTACAAGACAAATTCCTATTGGTACCATAGTAATAGCATGTATAAGAGCTAAAAGAGGAGGGCCTTTCATGGCATCGTAACCATGAAGGGGAATTGTACAGATTTAACAACTACACCGACAAAGAAAAAAATAGGCACATTAAAAGAAAGATTTGACCTTGGATCAAGAACAAAATTTGAAACTACCAGTTATCCAATCAAATCCTAAGGTTCCTAATAAGAAACCAAAATCAAATAGACTCCGAGTTACAAAAATTTTTTGACAAGCACTTACTGCAATGGGTCATGTGAACCAAAGATGACCACATTCCCACTTATTCTCAAAAAAAAAAAATTGTATCAAATTGGAACTAGTAACTAATCCTAACATTGAAGCATTGGAAAAAGATTAAGAAATCTCAATTGGTCATGAGACATAGAATTGTCACTAGAAAAAAAACCATGATTCCAACAGTAGTAATTATTATTGACATAATAGAAGTCAGTGGATCGATCAAGTGTCCGAACTCTAAGAAAAAAAATTCATTCTTGATGGTCTGAGACCATAGATATTAATAGGTCAAACTTCCATTTCTTTACTGAATATACATATACATTGACTATAATTGTCTATGTCTTAGTATACTCTAAAGTGAAAAGAAATATACATATACTCTGATTATAAGATAAAGACTCTGAAGTCTAAATACTCTTAAGATAATTCTTTTTACATGAAGACTTAGTAGAATGACTAACAATGAGATTTCTTATTGTTTCTCGCTTGTCTCACTTTCATGATAGTAGGTGTGAATTCTAAAGTGATCGACCATACGATCTGTGATAGAAATAGGTTCACACCTTTTCCTACTTCTTCCAAGCGTTAGATAACCCTGTTATGGGTTTTTGTCTACCAATTGGGGCTTTCCCTTTACCGCCCCCATGGGGATGGTCTACAGGGTTCATAACTACTCCTCTGACTACAAGAGGCTTACCTAGCCAACACTTAGATCCAATTTTACCCAAACTTTTTTGGTTCACCCTAACAATATACCCACTTGTCTGACTATTGCTAAGCAATTTTTGGATATCAAATGGACCTCCCCAAATGGTAATCTGAATGTGGTCGACTTACCCTCTTTTGCAATCAGTTCTAATGCCTAGCTAGCTAATTGTCCACCCTTTCCAAGTGTGATTTCTATGTTATGTATGGCCATGCCTATGGACATATCGGTTGACTTTTTTCTCAATCAAAATCCCTTCCTAAACTGTACAAGCTTCTCCAAAGCATACAACTTTCTAGATGTATATGATGATATATATATATAGATGGATCTTATATGAATCGTATGATTCAGTACCACATGAGTGGATATAGAGGAATCCAAATCTATCGAGTCACTCATGTTATGATCTTCTACATCTTAGGTCTCCTTGTTCCATCATCTAGCTTATGTTCTTCATGTAGCATTCAGACCAAATGACTCTATGAAATTACGTCGATACTTCTACATAATATGAGTCACATAGAAGACTCTTGCTTTGCTCCTTAGTCATTTTAAGGTTGAGTTCAGTGACTCATCAATGGTAAGCTCAGTCATGAACAAGTAAGATTGCCTTTGTTTTCCAAGGATCAAAGTAATTGAGACTTTGCCAAACAAGTACCTCAAGAAAGAAAATGCTCCACACCTCAACTCAAAAAGAACAATGAAAGATAGTAATGTGCTAGCTATCGAAGGATCAATGAGTTCTTTACCAAACTGATTTGGTAAGGATAGAATTTCTACTAACAGATAAAGAAGATGAATTTGCTTGACTGGTGAGCTAACCATTTATCTTGAAGAATTCTTTTCTAAAGAAGTAGTTATCTAAAGAAAGAGACTATTGCCTTTCACTTGTTCTACAAGTTTAATGCTCCACACCTTGTTTTCCACAGGAGTAGTGGTGGTGGTAGGGAAAGAAAAGTGTGATTTGTATTTCTGGCATTCTCTCTAGCATTCTCTTTGGAATTAGTAGCTATTAACTAGATAGGTTGAGACCAAAATCTTCATTGTTGTCTATTTTCTATAAAGAAGAAAGAAGAGCTGGATAATAGATTGATACTTTTCCCTAAGGGCTCCCAATGACTACCTACTCTTGTCTGGTTCCTGAACCTTAGTACTTGACTTCTAGGAAAGAAAATAGGGATACACCCTAACTATCACATGATCCAACAGTGGTATTAGAGTAGAGTTTTCATGCAAACCTCTATTTTATACAATCTGAAACCCTACCACCTCCATCAACTAACTCATTGACACATAACCCAGAAAAAAGATTGGAATCTAAATTTCATGATTTCATCATTCATTCCAGAATTTGATTCATAGAAAAGTTTTTTATTTTTTTCCATATCCTATTAGAATCACCATCTACTTCAATTCAATCTCAATTCAAAACCATACACATACACTATTGCCATTTGTCATGTATGAGCGAAACCTAACCTATATGAGCACTGCTAGAAAAAAAACATAAATAAAAAGAAGTCAGTGAAATCCAACCTATTCTTTCAATAAATAACTCGCACAAACTCCCTTTCAAAAAAAATCAATACACCCAGCACTATGCTAAGATTTCTTTGATTTATTGGCAGTATGAAACTCAAAACTCCTAGTGGATGGCTAGTTCCCAATATAAACAAAAGAGTCAATTTTCTTTTCCATATTCTCTCCCCTTATAGATAGGACTAACAAAGAACAAAGTTCTTTTTGTATCACTCTACTTATTCTTCTTAATGGAATTTGATAATTCTCAAATTTCTTATGAGCACCAATTAATATATCCATGTGGATAAGGTTTTTATTGCGAGCTTTGATTTGTAGAAAATTTCAATACCTGATTCTACCATGAAACAATACTAGCTTTTTGATCTAGCTTATATAGCTACCTATATAAAAGAAAGATAAAGACTATAAAATGAAAAAGAGAAGAAAAATTAGTAGTAGTTGAACAATATACCAAACACTTTGTTGTCCTTCAATAATTTGAATGTTGAAAGTAACTACATAGTAGGATTAGCTAGAACTACTTCACTATATTATTTTATGAACTAATCATTTGACCAAGAGATCAAAGTGATCCAAGGAATGCATATTTAGAATTAGTGACATTCCAAAGAAATAGAATACCATATACTCTAATACTTGATAGTGCTAGTGAATATGGAATTCCTAGTGAGAAATCACTTAGTGCTAGACCTTGTCCTAGAAGAATTACACCCCACCTGGTAGACTAAAAACTACAGTAACCATATGTGTTAGGAAGCTTAGACTCTTTGTAACTTATGATGGAAGAATTTTTACTAGCTTGAGAGCATCTGCAAATGGTTCTAGTAGAGCATAAGAGAAAACTACATTAGGTGCAATTCATCATTTCATTGATCCCATTACCTTTCATTCAATTATTATTATAAAAGAAACACTAAGTAGAATTGGTACTAGAACTACTAGAATATATAGTCTATTCTATCAAACTGAAAGCATTGGTTTTCTATTCAAAATATCAGTAGAATTGCATATGTAATTACACATTCTTCTAAGTCTAATCTTAGAAAAGAAAAAAGATTTAGATTTTCTAATTATAATTAAAATACAGGTATAAATCAATAAAAAAGAAAGGAAAGGGGAAAGAACTATGCTTGGCTATCAATCCATGCAAAGCCTTTCTCTAGAGTTATGACTTCAACCGCAATTGGCATAAATTTGTGGTATACTCCACAAATTTTTGAACATTATCCATAGAACACTCCTCATTCAATTAGAACTAATA
The DNA here is from genome assembly GCA_021442155.1 of Cymbidium sinense. NCBI lineage: Eukaryota > Viridiplantae > Streptophyta > Magnoliopsida > Asparagales > Orchidaceae > Cymbidium > Cymbidium sinense. The sequence continues at coordinate 89,223,176 of CM038214.1, read as the reverse complement.
TTTGGTTAAGTCATCCATGCATGACATCAATTTGGAGTTCTAGTGAAGGAACAAGAATGTCATGAATAACATCAGCAGCTGTAATAAGAAATTGGATGTGTGTATCGATTGGTACTACTACTTGGTTATCAATATATAGTAGTCATAGTTTTCTATGTTCTAGGTCTATTTTAGGAACCAAATCAAATTCCATTGATTCTCCATCTTCATTAAGAAAATTTGAGTCTTAATGAGCGCACTACCATTGGTGTCTTGCTACTTTCACTACATACTTTGTTGAGTGATTCATGATAGAAGTCATACAAGCTCAAGACCTGCCAGCTATCACTTTCTCTGAAAAAGATCTCATGCCTGGAACGTCAGAACATAATCACCCTTTATATGTTATTGTAGAGAATGACAGTTTTATGATTCATTAAATGATGATTGATCCAGACTGTTATATTAATCTCATGAGTTTGTGAAAGCATTAAGGAGGCTATCCCTTGACGTTCAACATCTTGGGCGAGATAAGCTATGGTGCATGGGTTCAATGAAAAAGATAGAAGATAATAGGATCCTTTGTCCTACCACTCAAGTTTGGGAACCTCCATAGAGAAGCCAAATTTTATGTAATCGATGCAGATGCTTCATTTAGAACTCTTCTCGCGACCACCATGGCTTCAATGAAGTCAGGGATGGTCATGTCCGCTATGCACCAATGCATAAAAGACTTGTGGATGGAGAAGAGTTTTGAATCATTGGTGATATACAACCATTTGCTATACATGAAGCAAGATATAGGAAGATGTAAAGTCTTTCATCCCAAAAGAGCCCAAGCCAGTAGAACCTCCTAAGACTTAAGACTGCGATGTCTACTTCAAAGACTACAAAATAATCTGAGAAAAAGAATGGTGGGAAACAAAGAGAGAGAAAGAAGGCAATGCCAACTCTCCCTAAAAGACTTAGTTAGTTAGGTTTTTTTATTTATTTTCTTTATTTTATTTTGGTTTATGTTTATTTATTTATTTTAATTGTAGGTTTTATTTAGTTTAGGTTTAGGTTTTTAGCATTTTATGGTTTTAGAGTTAGGGTTAGTTGAGGGTTTAGGGTTTAGGGTTTAGGGTTTAGGATTTAGGGTTTTAGGGTTTAGGGTTTAAGGTTTAAGGTTTAGGGTTTAGGATTTTTAGGGTTTAGAGTTTAGGGTTTAATCTTTAGGTTTTAGGTCTAGGGTTCCAGTTTTAGTTTGGGGTTTTTGTTTTTTTTTTTAACTGAGAATGTGTTATGATTCAACATTTTGTCTTTTCAATTTCATCAACCAAGTATCATACCAAGTTTTCTAAGACACAAGCAATGATAAAAAAATGAGCACGATAGAGAAAATCATAAACCCTAGATAACTAGAACCGTGTCTACTATAAAGACAGTTCCACAAGCATCAGATTTATTTTCTATAGTTTATGTTATTTTTTATTTTTATTTAGTTTAGTTTATTTATTTTATTTTATTTTTTTTTTATTTTAGTTTTTAGGTTTAGGTTTATGTTTTATCTTTTATTTTAGGTTTAGGTTTAGGTTTGAATTATATTTTTTTGGTTTAGGTTTAGGTTTATTTTAGTTTATTTTTATTTTATTTAGTTTAAGGTTTAGTTAAGATTATTTCATGATTAGTTTAGGTTTTATTTATTTAGTTTAGTTATTTTAGTTTAGGTTTAGGTATATTTTTTGTTTATTTCACATTTAGTTTTTTTTACTTTATGGTTCAGGTTTATTTTTTATTTATTTTAGGTTTATTTTTTCAGGTTAGGTTTTTATTTAGTTTTTATTTTATTTTATTTTATTTTACATTTATTTTAGTTTTATTTTACATTTACTTTTTTTATTTAAAACTTTTTATTTTTAGGTTTATTTTATTTTTTTTAGTTTAGTTTTTTTATTTATTTTATTTTTTTATTTTATTTTTATTTTATTTTTACAATTAGGTTTAGTTTAGGTTTAGGTTTAGGTTTTAGTTTAGGTTTTTATTTTATTTTATTTTATTTATTTTATTTAGGTTTAGGTTTCTTTATTTATTTTATTTTTAGGTTTTAATATCATACCTAATCACTTCAATAAGTACACCCTATGATCTGTGTGGTTTCCCTACGACTCCAAATTAAAACACCACAGGCATATAATTAGCAACATCTTCGTAGAGCTCAATTTCATGAATAGAAAATGATTGTATATCTCTTTTATAGTAAACTCCACTCCATCTCTTATGTATTTAATACATTGGTGGAATGATGAAGGAACCATTCTATATCCATGTATCCATGGCCTACCTAAAAGAGCATTAAAAGATATCTCTGAATCAATAATATGAAACTTTGCTTTAGTTTTGAACCCATATATTTCTAATAATAGAGTGATCGAACCTAAAGCCTTTTCTCTCATTTCATTAAACACCCTTAATTACATTTTGTCAGAACTAAGTCTTCATGTGTTAATCTTCAAAAATGATAATATTTTGAAGTTCATGATGTTGACTGAAGCTCTAGGATTAATAAGAACTCTAGATAATCTATAATTTTCCACCTTGATTAAAATGTAAAGGGGTGGACAATGTCATTTTCCCAAAATAAATCTTCATCCGAGAATGTTATCTTGGGAACTTTTTTTAAAATAACAAGCTTCATCAAAGGAAGATGTTGCTAGCTATGTAGCATATCGTGTCGAGTAATACATGAACTAATAATTATCATTTCTTTAGATAGAATAAAGGCATCATAAATGCTTAGCCTATTAGGTAGCTTCCTAAGTTCAGCTAAAACATTATAGTTGACCTTAGGAGCAGCTGGCTTAACTACTGAATCATTTTATAAAGGATCAAGACATTAATCAATAATGTGTTTGCCTTTATCCTTAGAGAAAGGAAAGAAAGGTGGTAAGACCTTCTCACTGTGGAGATTGACTAATATCTCCCAAATTAGTAGGGTCATGTTAACTGTCCCTCATCACCGATTTTCTTTTCCAAAGATTGGTCAAATTTTGAGAATTCTACTTCTATATTAATGGATTTTCTTATAAATCAACCATAGATTAATCATTTTCTAATCCTAATTATAGGCTTCCAAAAAAATAAAAAATTAAAAAATTAAAAAATGGAACAGAATCTTAATGAGCCCTACCAATAGCCATCCCCATTAGCAGTAACCACCCAAAGAGAAGAGCAAGAGTGACTAGGAGAATAGTTTCTTATTAAAAGGGGGGTAGGCTAACTTCACACTCTCTTTAGCCACTTTATACACTCTCTCCAACACTCTCTCTGCCACTCTACACACTCTCTTCAGCACTCTATCTAGCCACTTTGCACACTCTTTAAAGCACTCTATCTATCATCCTATTGGAAATACCCTCCTCCCACATGAATAATCTCCTTCTTGCATGAGACAATTGAAGAGAAAGAAAAGACTTCATAAGCATAATTTTAGATAAAATATGAAATAAAAGTTTTAATGTAATTGATTCCTTGGCCCAAAAAAATTTCTCAAGATCTCCACCATTGATCTTGGATCCATTGAGAGTTAATTGTCCTCTCTCCATCGATCTTGGATCTAGAGCAAGGGAGAAGAGCATGATTTCATTAATTACAAAATATTAGTCATTGCGAGGATAAAACTCTATCAAAATTAAAATTAACTTGAAATTGAGATCATTAGATCATAAGTTTTAATTATGAAGGCCTCTATCGTAAATCTTGGTTACAATCCTCCCTTCATTGATCTTAGATTTGGAACAAGAGAGAAGAGTGCATGTTGCACTAAAAAATTTTCAAAATTAGCAATGCTAAGCCATTATACTAACAAAATTTGTGGGAGCTATCAAACTATACAAGAAAATTGCCATAAAGAAAAGTTTCAAGTCTCATAGGACTACAACGCTGATCCCCAGAGCTAACTCTCAGGAATTTTGGACCTCTGGTGCTTCACTTCATGGAACCATAGTGCTACCCTGTAGCACTAAGGTGTTGTAACCAATGGCACTACATTCTTGAGTTGTAACATCAAAATGCCCATTTGCACCATAGTGCTATCATGAAAGTGACAAAGAACACGTGCCACTTTCATGTTCCTAACCACTACCTTTCGATTTTAAGCCCATGTTCCACCAACTTGTCCCTCTAATAATGAGGACCAAAGAATGGTGCTCCACATACAATGCTTAGGTGTCAGTCAGCCAATTGACGTAGTTACTATTCTCATCAAAAATAGCATTTAGAATATTTATTACTATTAATTGCATAAGTAACTTAGTACGTAAAGTGCATCGGACATTGATGGAGCATCTGATGCTCTAACACGCCTTTGTGGCATTTGTTAAAATTTTTGTCTCTTTTATTAAATGCATTCACACCAATTTTGATTTTTTACTAGCACTACGATGCTATTTTGGTAGCCCCTAGATGTTGGTCAAAGAGTCAACATGATTTCCTTTATTTTAAACATTGCATCACTCTTTTTTTGTTTCTCAATGTTGTGGCACTTCCCTTTTTGGTTTTAAGGCCTAAACTTATGCCTCAATGTGGCAAGTTCTCGTGCCAAAGTGTTGCCCCATTAATTTCTATGTGCTACCCCATTAACGCCTAGGCATTCCAAAAGGATATAAGCCCAATCTATTCATTTGCTTTATGAACACCCCTATAATTTTGGCATTCTAAAGGTATGTAAGTCTAATTTATTCATTCAATCTATAAACACCTCTATAATTATAGAATTCCAAAGGGATATTAGTGCAATCTACATGTTCACCATGCGAACATCAATCTAAATCTATCTAACATTCCAAAGGGATCTTCATCAGGCCCATATAGAATATAATCTATGAGAGATTCACTAGGTCTGTATTTTTTGATGACTAAGTCACCTACTATATTATGATGTCAAGTACCAGTGAATCATTTCATAAATAAGTTTTCAAGTTTAGTGAATGTGTGAACTAAACCATTTGACAATTCCACATACTAATTAAAGGTGACCCATGTTAAACTATAAATAAATTGCCTAAATAATAAGGTATCACTTCCTCTGATATTATAGCAACTTGCCCATAAATGTGACAAAAAGTATTTAGGATTGCCTATCCCATCAAATATTTTGAAAGTAGGAGGTAAAAATCTATTTAAATAAGGTACATAATCATATTGTTCAAGGCAAGGTCTACCCTTTGGAATCAGAGTCATACCATAGGATGATACAGTTTCCTCTTTCACTTGTTGTTCCATAAGAGACTTTAAATTAGTTTTGGGTGATACACCATTCATTGTTTTATGTTCTTGATGATGATCCCCTAAACCAAATTTCCTATCATCCATGGGATGGGAATCCTCTGGTTCCTCTAGTGAATGAGGCTATGAAATGGTAGAATTTGATTTTGGAGTGATTGCATCATAGCGATCATCTCCTCCATCTTATTTTCCATTCTTAAGATTTGGATCTTTTTTTGTAATTGAAGGATTAACTTTTTGGTTAGATCATGTATAGGACCCTCTTTAATATCTTGAGTTTCTTGTAATTTTTAGATGCTCTCATGTCTACCATAAAGATGTGGGCTGTGTAGTTTTGAATCTTCATCTAAAAGGTCATCTAGATCTAAGTCAACTTCCTTGAATTCTATTTTTTCTTCATCTTCTTTTATAATAGTCTCTATTTCTTTTTAGGTTAGATGAATTAGTTGACCATTACTCTCAAGGACTACTTCAAGTTCATCATTAGTTTCTACATCCATGGGTTTGGGTTCAAATGTCTCTCCTTTATGGCATTCATGAATAATAGTAACTTTCTCCTTCATAGGAGTTGCTCCTAAACCAAGGTCTCTATTATTCAAAATTTCTCTATTATAAGGGGATGGATTAAGAGGCTCCATCTCTCCTCTAGAGACATGAGATGATGACAAGTCCTCAGTTCAGGGCTTAATAAAGGTGACAAGGGCCTCTCTTTAAGAGGCCAGGAAATTGTTAATCTCTCTAGCTATGATGGTGGTAAGGAAGTGAGTGTGACTTTGGCTTTGTACCAATGGGGTATTTCTCACATAAATTTTCTATTATCCTTCCTATGAAGATACCCATATTTTCTTATGTCATTCAGTTCATTTCTATATCATGTTAATGTCCTTGCTAGATGATCATCGATGATACAATAGCATTGGTTGATAGGGTCTTCTTCTCTTGAGAAACTACCTTTCACTTTTCTTTATTTTGGATAGTCATAGCTTCTCCTAGAATTTCTCTCAAGTTCCTTAGAATTTTCTCCCTTCATGACTCTAAGTAACTTTTCATTTTTATAAGTAAAAGACCCAATAGTTCTATGAAGGACCTGTCACAGTCTAACACAAGTTTATTTATTTAATAGATTGAAACTCTTCTTATTTTTATAAATAAAGGGATGGAGAACTTGCTATTCTAGATACATCTTCCTTTCTTAGGCTATAGAAAAAGGGTATAATCTACTTTCTCCCAAAAGTGAGAAGTATCCATAAGGTATACCACTCCCTCTTTCATTTATAAGGGCTCACTCTACTTTCTTTCTTTAATGTCTTATTTTTAAGCCACACATTTCTATTATCTTTTGACTTTTGGTCATCATGGGAGGCTCAAAAGTTGAACCTATCTCAAAAGTGCTGGGGAAAGAGAAAACAAGTGTCTTTTAACTATGTAATTTGATTTTTCTTCAATACAGGACTTACCTAGGCTCTCTAAGTTATTTTTGTAGACACCTCCCTACTAAAAGTATGAGTGACACAGGGTACCCTGGAGAACTCCAAGTTAGACTTTTTGTCTTTAATAAATGCATTGTTAGCATGAGCTAAGGTCAATTTGTCAATAATGATATTTAGGTCTTCAAAGCCAGTTCTTAATTTTATCATGGAGCATCCATCAAGTAGTCTACTACTACCAGTAGAGAAGTTGACCCTAGAAGTAGTAGTAAAAATGGGTTGTCCAACCATTTTTTATAAAAAAATTCTATAAGTTATAAAAAAGTTAAGTAAAATTATAAATTCAAAAATCTTTTGACCTATTAAAAGATTTTTTTATTCTTTTATTGCAAAATTTTAGAAGAAACATTTATTTTAGCATTTGAATATTTCCAAGTTATAGGACCCATCTATTTAATTTTATCAAAAATAGGTTCTATAATTTATTTTATAGATGTTGTGTATGCTCTACCAAGAATGAAATGGAGAAATAAAACAAAAGGAAATTCTAACTTGTGAATGACACAAGTACATTACGATGTATAAAAGATAAAAGTCTATTTCTAAAGATAGAGAGGAACTCTCTCAAGAGAAATCTATGGAGATAATTTATGACACCATGCAGATCTTAGTGATACTTATTTAAGTAATGAAATAAGTCATTAAGGGATAGATATATCATCTCAAAAGATAAACATATTACCCTATAATAAATTTGATTACTTAATAAGGACTCCTAAGGTTGATGGGTCTTCAATGTACCAGAGATTTTTCCCTAAGCTACATAAAAAAAATAAGATAGGGTTTATTTTATTATAAGGTTCACGCTCCCTAAGGACAAGCCCCTGTAGTTAATTATATCTTAGAAGGAAAAGAATACCTCCTAAGAATACCCTTGATTAAAGAAATTGACTTTTATCTCTATGGATTTTAAAGTTTTCCTTAAAAACATTATTAATTTAGAAATTCAAAATGAACAAGGAGGAAGATTTTTGTTCAAAAGCCAATCGGGAATAAGTATGAAATGTTTTTAGATATTGAGATGCCTAGTAAGTAATTCAGACTATCCTAGTGTTAGACATTACATTTTTTTTTTGAAATTGAAGTTATTGAAATTATGAGTTTACATTTTATTAGAAATCTAGGATTTAGATTCTGACAACATAAGACTATAGAAACACCTAGAAGTTGAAAACTTATCCCAATAGAATGCTTCAAAATCTAAGTCTAAAAGTGGTTCTGATGTAAGTGAGAGGCTCAACCTAATCTAATTTCAAGGAATTATTGGTATTATTTTCTCACTTAAAAAAATAAACATATCCTTGACTCTTCTAGACTTATTACCCACCTGGAAGGGTTGCTATAAAACACCACCTAATAGATTTTAAAATCATGATTCTAGCCTTATATATGCAAGATGGCTAGACTATTGCATTTAGGAAAGAAAGCTAAAAGCCTAGACTTCTTATCCCTAAGATAATGATTTGTATGTTATGCACTTGATTAATGCAATAATTTTTTTTTTTAATGTATTTTGACTCACAATTTTGTTTAAGGCTTTAGGTATGCAATTTTATGTCTACAATGAGATGCAGCTAAAAAGAGTCATATGCCAATATCTTAGGGTTTGATAGCATTTAAAGTATCAAAATCGATAATCTACCATCACAAGATAGCTATATGCAGAGTCTAACCAGTTTGATAGCTATTCTATGTTATTAAGTTCCATACCATTCAACAAGAAAGGAACTAACTGGTAATCAAAAGATGAATATGTTGAAAGAAATTAAAAACATCTGAGAAAACCAAGTTCATGCTATAAGTAGAAGGTGATGTCTAGTAAATATTTATCAAACACCCTTACTTGCATAGCCTAAATTTTCTGCTAAGACTGATGAGGCCATCATCATCATTTCCTTCCAACACATGCCAAGATTTCTTTATAGAAGCAAAAAATTATACTTTCATGCTGAAAAATAACATATTGGCATTTAAAGTATCAATATTCTAAAATATCTTAGCTTTTGTATGAACGCGTTCAAACCTTGAAATCAAGAAACAATGTCATAAAATGAGAGGGGTAATATCTTAAATTAAAGAATGGACGATGAAGCAAGCACATTAATAGCAATCTGTGGATATTTAAGCCTCATCCATGCAACCATCACTATTTTAACAATCAAATGATGTTGAAACAGCTCAAAGAAATAACCACTAATGAGTTCCTTTAATAAGAGAATTTGAAAAAGGTACTATATGCAAATGCCCTTGAAATTGCTTGGTCTTAAAGAGAAGACATAAACAAATGAGCAAATGCAAATGAGAAAACTAACTAAAAAAATTGAAAAGAAGAGAGATTTATTTGGTTTGGCAACATTCTCCAACATTCACTATGACTATCAGATATTCCACCAAAAAATGCATAAAAACTACAAATATTTACTCACTCTTCCTTTTATCTCTCTAGTATTCCATTTCTTATTTTTTTTAATACTTAAATCTCTATTTCCCATTTTTAGCTTACTTTATATCAAAAGAAAGATAAAATAAAGCCCAACTCCAAACTATCAAAGAAAAATAAAACCATTCTTTATTTATATATGATAATAAAAAATTTATTGATAATTCATTATTATTCTTAATTCCTTAAGAAATCCATTTTAGTTTGACTTCAATTTCTATCCTAGAACTATTTTTAACATCAGAAGCTGACCACCAACCTTAGAGGCCATTGGCTTTACATTGTTGGCCACATAAACCTCGGTTGTTGGCCTCAAAGAAATGCCACCAACCAAAGGCCATAACATGTCCTTGGGCAAAGAATCCCTACCAACCATTAGCTTCTTGCTAACCCAACCTCATCTACTAAGTGTATATAGCTCACATTGTTGATATATACATATACTCTACAAAATTATATAACTTTGTTTGAAGTTAATGCATGGTGTTAATGATAAGCACTGAGCAAAGAAATTTATATAATTAATTAAAAATGTTTTGATCATAATAAAAATTGATCAATCTATCAAAATTTCACTGATGTGCAAGACAACAATAGCAAATTGACATGTTTGAGCAATAAGAAAATTGCTATAACTATAAGATATAATTATTATATATGTATATAATGTATAATTAAACTTATTATATATATATATATATATATAATATAAAACTATACTTATATTATAATTATTGTGATCTTTTTGTTTAATTACATATACATAAATATCTATATAGTTATGATTATATTAAGAAATGCTACAAAGAATTATGTTTTCCACATCACCCAAAACTTCTGTGATCCCACTCTCTACCACTCCTTTTCTGGTTCACAATCTCATCCATCTCATGTCACCTCCTTTCCTAGCTCATTTTTCAAACCTCAAACTCAAGCATGCCCTTCACTTTAACTCCTTCGATCTCTCCTAACAAGAACAAGCACTATCCCTAACCTATCTCCTTTTCATTTTTTTTGCTCATCTCCAATCCAAGCCTTTTTCGATCCTGACTCTTCCTAGCCTCGTTGTTCTCTCTTGTACTGAGCACCCAATTGCTCCACATCACTCTTTAACTCTAGACGCATGCTCGGGTTTTGTCCTCCATCACTCTCTCCTAATAGCAGAAGCCCTCATAGCCATCCGACACCTCCTCCCACCACTCTCTTGCACAAAATCTCACTTCTCCTCTCTATACACACCTAACCTCATCCCAACATCTCTCCCCTATAGCCGCACAAAACCCCATCCCCTCTCTCTCACAAAGCTAACTCATCATCCCTCTCCTTTTGTAGCACACACATCAATAGACCAATGCTGACATCCACATATGATCCATAAGTCAAATTGGGCATAGATGGAAAATTCAATGAAGTATGGATGAAATGTTTTGCAAATCAAAATTGAAATACCCCAATTGTCAGTGAAACTGATCAAATGACTTTTGATTAATAAACAAACTCTATCATTGCATCCAAAAAATCATAATTTACTAAATTGTACATCTCACAATGTGTGACATTGATGGATGGAAAATAAGTCATTGATATGATTTCAAACATATTGGAATTTAGAGGCTCAACAACATCCAAAAAACCTTTGTTCATGAAATTGATTGCACCAATATCATCAAAATGTCAAAATCTAATGAATGAGACCATCCGCAATCAATTCCATTAAACTTGGGCATGTGAGAGTGAACGAATGTGATGTTGCACAATTTGAGCAGAAATTGATTTGATTGATGAATAAATCACCCAAAAGGCATCCGATAGTAAACAGACCACACTATTGTGACTAAAAGGTCGAAATTGCCTAAAGTAGACACCCATATTTTCCTCAATTATTGCATGAGAAATTTTGTTGAAATCATATGCATTTTAAGGCAAATATTGCACAAATAGAGGCTATCATAAATCCATCTCACCCCATATGTGAAACCTCTTGGCGTGAATCTACCTCACATACCTGCCCAACATCCAACATCATGCCTCCATCACAATCAAAATAATTGCTTGACCTCTTTCTCTCCCATTCATTCACACACCACCTTTTTCTCCTCCATTATCTCTACATGCCACACATCCCTAGTTTCACCTCACACCAGACCAATCTCTTCCCCATCTCCCAGCAGCAAATAAGGACCTTCATCCGGTTCAGATAAAGCTTATGAGGAGCCCCATGCTAGCATCCTCTCTCCCTCAATCATCCTCTGATTCTTCCAGATTAATGTATCGACTCATTCTCCATTCTTCTCCAGCCTTGACTACACACCACCCACTTCTCTCTAACACCATCTTTGCTTAACACACCTCAATCAAAACTCACCATCATCTTCATGGCTACCACACCAAATCTAAAACCACCAAACTCTACCTCAATTCTCTTTCTAATAGAGAAAAATTTTATTCTTTCCCTCCATCTCTCTAGCTCTCTCTCTCTCTCTCTTATCTCTCTAGAAATCCACCACCAAAAATAGAAGGGAAAAATTTCTCTCGATACATTGCATTGCCTTGAAACTCATGACCGCATCAACAACCTATAAATTTTTGTCGAAGGTATAAACATGAAAATGTTGACATCACTTATGTACTCACACATGTTGTTACAACATGATAGAGAAAAATATAAATTAAGTACTCTAGTGCATTTTTCCAATTCATTGAGAAAATTTATATTTTTGTGAAAATGCATTTCTTGGCATCTTGGGGAGGAGGACTGTCAATTACTAAAATAAGTACACATACACGTCTTTCTTGACATGGTAGGGAAACTTGTATTTCTTGCAAATACATAAATACATGTACACACCTTTCTTGGCATAGAGAATTAATATTTTATGGAAGTATGAAGGCCCCATATATGCATTTCTTGATGTGATGGGATGACAAATTTTGGTCATAGTGTTTACACCACCCATACACACCTTTCTTGGCATGATGGGCATGCACAATAGTCCCAATGTAGCCCCCTATAGGGATAATGCCAGAAGGCTATCGAAATATTTTAGATATTGCACTGATAAAGAATCCAAAATAAACTAAAATAAAATGAACCTAACACTTAAAACTAAAATCTAAATCAAAAATTAAGTTGTGTAGATACTCGAAGGCCTATGCATGCTTTTTCAAACAGATAGGTTTAAAGACATATGGCCATGTTTAACACCATGCCACTTTTTTTAGAGGTGAGAAAATCCAACACTCTCGATACAACCTCCTATATGGGGATAACGTTGGGATGCTATCAAAATTTTGTCAAATGAGCGCTTAAATACATCAAGGCCGGATGAGTTGTGCATGCCTCTCCCCATTTATGGTTCAAGTTGTGGTTCCATTCACTTTGAGTGGGTGGAGGGTACTCACCCAAAATATTGTCAAATTTTATGGAAAACATCACTACCTTCCTGATGTATTTGATGTAGAATGAGCTCGAATGGAGTTTAACTCTATTTTCCCATGTTTTTTCTATGAGGTACCGTGGCGATGGCAAAGTTCATTTTTTGGCTATTCTGATGTGAGTGGTTGACTTGCCGAACAAAGTTAAGGAGTGGCATTCTTAACTTTGTTTTGTTAAGTTATCAAGTGAGAGGTTGGTGCCAACTACCTTAATTTCCTTTTCATCAGATAAAGCATTTGTGTTAGATGTGAATTGACAAGAGAAGAAAATTCATGACCAAGATCATAGACTAGTTAATTAACATCACACCCTTTCTCCAATATGGAAAGATTCATGATCATTTTCAAAGTAAGATTCCGCTTGTCGACTCACTTTCTAGTTGTTATCTGTCTTGCCTACTCCTTATATCAATTTTTTTTGTGTTTGTCAAGAGATGACTCTACCTTCTTTCCCATGAATTCAATAATTCTTTGCTTCCTAGACATGTGTGATGTTGGGACCTTACCCATTGAGGTTGGTCGAGGTGAGCAAACTGATGAAGTGGGGTCAACTTCAACCTCATAAAAGTCTAGAAAAAGACCGACAACTCTGCTCCTTGTCTTTGCCAAGAAAAAAAGGTAGAAAAGACAAGGAGTCAAGTGAAGAGTCTAATTATGAATAGATTCGAGAGAGTCATATTGCAAACAAGGCCAAGACCAATGAGGCCTTTCACCTTGGTCAGGAAATTTTCTCCATCGACTTGGACAAAACTTTGGAGTCATTTCCTTCTAGAAGATTATCATATTCCATGATGACTGCTCAAGCTATATCTTGGCAATCAACATATGATATTTGTTAGGCATTCTTTCTTGGAAAAGAGAAGTTATTGGCAGTTTGCTCTAAGAGCTTACTGAGTCAAAGGAGAAACTTGTCCACACTGAATCCAAATTAGTTAAACTCTAAGGTAAGGCCAGAAATTAAGCAAGAAGAGGAGTAAGAAAAGGTTGTGGTGAAATTGACTCGCTTGTCATTGGTGCTCAAAGAGCTCAAAAGGAGATCTCCCACCATACTGAGGAGTTTCAGAAGGAACTAGAGTTTTCCTTTTTCTAGATTTTAAGTACTAATCGATCTTGCAGAAAAAGTTAAGGAGGACCCCAAATTTGTCATTACTTATTTATAGCATGGTCATTTGGATGTCATGTTCTTGGATCTTAAAATGTACTCACCATTAGATCTCGACTTTGATACAAATGATGATGAGTAGCACTAGTTAGCCTTTTTCATTTTCTATTTTCCTTGTAATTTTTTTTTTTATAGTACCAAGTAAGCTAGACCTTTTATATAGGAATTTTATACATTTTCCTACTCTTCATGTAAACAAGCCTTTTCAAATGAAAGGCAACATTTTTTTGGTTTACATCTGTTGTTCAAGTCCTTTTCATATGGGGTTTGAGAATGCATTGTTATTTCTATGAATATGTTGTTTGTCTTATACTTAGTCAAGAAAATGCTATCTTTATCCATCTACAAGATGTTTTGATTTTTCATTGAGTTGCCAGCTTCTCGAGGTTTTGGTTTTACACTGTAATCACCAATTATGGTGAATTGGTCTTTTTACTCATAGTCGCCAACCATGAGGTGTTGATATTTTTTATTGAGTTGTCAACCACACAGAGTGTTGGTCTTTTGTTTGTAGTCACTAACTACACAAAGTGTTGGTCTTATACTTTAATAGACACCTACAGAGAGTTGCTCTTATGCTAGAGTTGTCAATCACACAAAGTGTTAGTCTTTTATTTATAGTTATATGCAGTATTGGTCATACACTTTAGTCACTAATTGCAAAGAGTTGGTCATACACTTGAGTTGTCAATCATACTGCGTGTTGGTCCTTTTGGGAATTTATTCACCCATCCTACACACACACTCAATCTCTCTTTTTTTTTATTCAAGGATGAGTGCATATCAAGAACTATAAGGAAAAAACACTTCTTTAGGCAAAGTTATAAAAACATTTATGATAATAGAAAAATTAAGATGAGCATAAGGATGAGACTTCCCTCATGAGTAGAATTTCTTTAGGTCCCTAGCATTCCAAGTTCTCAGCATGATTTTGCCTAACTGATCTCACAATTGGTGAGCCCATGGACCAGTTTGCTTCTTAATTAAGTATGACCTATCCTAAGTGTGAGTGAGCTTTCCTAGTGCATTTTGTTGAGAGACTACATCCACCTTCTTCAATACTAAGTCTCCCCCATTTAAATGTTTCTCTTTTGTGGCAATTATAATCGTCATTCTCTTAGTTTCTTCTTATCTCAGAGTAACTTTGATTCGAAGTTCTTTCAAAAGGTCAAGCACATCTTCCATTGCTTTTGCATTCTCCTTTACTGCTCACCATTTGCTTGATAAGTCTCGATGGGTGTTAGCACTCTTTAGCTGTGGAGCTCATACTCCACAGGGAGTACCACTTATATTTTATGCAACAAGGTGAATGGGGTCTACTAACTGGCAAAGGTTAGAGTTGTTATGAGTGCCCAAAGTAGAAAGGATAAAACATCTACCAATTTGGTCTAACCAGTTTGGCATTTAAAGTATCAACATAGAATAGCTATCAAACCCTAAGATAATGATTGGTATGTTATGCACTTCATTAATGCAATAATTTTTAATTTTTAATGTATTTTGACTCATAATTTTGTTTAAGGTTTTAGGTATGCAATTTCATGTACCATGAAGTATGGTCATATGATTTGCAAGATTAGTTAGGTTGTTATTTATTTAGAAAGAAACTAAAGTCCTTAAACCTAATCTCTAAGAGACTAGTGTATGAGTGGAATGAATAATGACTTCATCTAATGCAAAAATATTTTCAAATTTTATTCAATTTTTGACACTTCATTTGAACAAAGGCTTGGGATTTTATATGCCTATATGCATGATGAAATTGATCATGGGCTAAATCAGTGAGAAAGAGATGTTTTCAACACAGAGGAGAACTTCAAAGGTCAAGTCTTCCACTATCGTGCAAGGATGGAACCCTCTCTGAACAAGAGTGAGATGATATGAATGCATGATATTAAACATACAACATTTAGCTAATGGGTTGCTAAATCTTTGAATTATCTTGATTTATGTCCTAAGCTTTATGTGAGATTATGAATTGTAGAAAATTTTAGTTATGAGTGATTAATTGGGATAGAAAAATTAATTTTATCCTAAGAGCCTAATTGTATCCAAGCCACACATTCAAACATCAAACATTGAAGAAGCTAAGAAAAGCATGCCATTTCTATTGAGCATACTAAACACAACATCAAAAAAATTTATAACACTAGCACAAAAGAATAAAAGGCCAGAGCGGTCGAGTACCATCATACAACCCGAAAAAAAAAATTATAGTCAAGCTCTACTCTTATACAACCAGGTACTTAAAATAATAATTAAAATTTACAAATGAATGCTATGGGGGGTCTTCAAATCTTCATGTCTTCATCTCTTCTTGATTTTCAACATGTCTTTGGTTCTTTGATGTGGTAGGCTTCAAGGCATCACATGGCACCCGACTAAGATGTGGCCAATGCTCATTCTAATCCCCTATATCACTAATCCTAATCCCTAATGTAAAATTACATGAAAAATAGGAAAAGTAAATCTAACTACACCTGCAAAACATATGTTAGCTAGACATGTCATATAACCTAAGCTGTTATAAATATAATTTGGACTTAGCACCCTGCACATGGGTAACTAAGCCCACTTGTTCTAATTTAGATTATGCTTAGAGGCTTAAGCAACTTGCAAAACATTTATATTTATTTTCTGCCCTTTAAGCATAATCCCCAGAAATCATGATTAGACTAACAATGCCTAACATCTAGTCTATGCAACACCTAACATTCATAAAAATATTACATTATAAAATAAAATATACACCAAACCATGCACCATCCTAACTTAGGACTAGAAATTGACTTAGCATTCTAATGTGTGTGCTTAAGGCTTGTGTGGTATGTCCTAACTAGGCATCAAGGTTAAAATTTTCTAAGTGTGAAAGGATGTTTAATCATAAGAGGTTTATTTTATTTAAAGTGATTTAATTGATTTGAGAATTTTTCTTAGTATTTTCTTTTATTTCATATGCCTACACTTACCAACTAAGTGTTGTAAAGAGAAAAAAAGTGGTTTCCCTCTCTCATCCCTATCTCAAATCAGCCCTGAATTTTGAATTCATAAGGTCAAAAGAATCTAATAAAAATGGACTGCCTACCCCAATGCCTATTTAAAAGGTGCGTGAACTCAGTCCCTTTCTTTCAAAAGATATATGAAAAAATCTTCACTCATCCCCTGTAGGAGAGGTAGAAATATAGGGGCAAGATCATTCACTTATTGCATAACGAGGCTACTGAAAGTGAAGTCGGAAGTTGGGTTGGAAGGCTGGCTGAGCAAATCTTCAAGTTGATAGCGTAATGGTGAGTATCCAATCTCTCAAATAAGAAGGATATACGCGCTTCTTCCTCATACAAGAATTCACCTATTCTTGCCCAGCTGGAGGACACTCTCACTTCAAGATACTCTAAAAGAGGCATTTCATATCTATCTCTCATGAAGCCAACTATGGTATCTCATCATACAATGTCAATAAGTATCGATGAAAAGGTGCATTGATGCTATCCTCGAAGTTCTCTACATACATACTAAAGGGAAAGGAGGAAATGTTCATAATGGAATTTCTCCCCCTTACAAAAAGTTGGTGAAAAGGCTAGTGTTTGTTGACTATAATGGAAAAGACAATGTGGATAGAGTGAAGTTTGGCAACAGGAGCAAAGGTATCGAATCATCAAGACCATATGCCCATCTAGTTCATGGGTGAATCCCTTTGCAACAAGATGAGTTTTCTATCTTTCAATCAATCCATCAAAATACTATTTGAGAGTATACCCCTCCAACTATGGGTCATCCTCTCCCCATCATAAGTAGGGCCTTTCCCTTAGCAATGGAACAAGTGAAGTTCTTCCTCCTTCAACCATATCCCTTCTCCATTCAGATGAGCAAGGGCCTCGATAGAATTTTTTTCCCTATTGGGTGAGCCTCTATATTTCCATCTTCAATCCTATACCCCTTCTATTACAGCCTCCAAAACTGGCCTTTTTTTAAGTATGAGTCTTGATTGGTTGAAAAAAAAAGATACTTTCTCTTTCACTACTCAATCAAGTATCTAGGGACCCAAAGTAACCTTTACTTGACTGAAGCATTCATTCGGAGTTGCTATGAGACTATCTTGTCAAAAGCATAGAAGGGGTACCTACCATTCCCATATAGGGAATGCTCTAAGTTTGACGAATAGAACTTCTCTTTCTTATTTTTGAAAATAAGTGTTTGAATATCATCATATATAAGAGTTGGAATATCATCATGCTAACTATTTTTCATAAACTCACTTGGAGAACTCATCCAATTTGAAAGTTCCCACCTACACAAGTAATTCAAATACATAAACTTTGTATGGATAATATAGTCAAATGAGTAAGAAAAGTTCTCAAACTCTAATTTTTAAATCTTTGGGAAATAGAAGCAGTCGACACTTCAGGATTTAATGAGAAAAGAACCAGTAACTAACCAGCTGTGACAAAATAGTAATTTGGAAGTGTTTACAACATGACTTTGGGGCCCTGGGTAGCTTAAAATGGAAAATGTAACAAAGGTGCCCTTTCAAACAAGGAAGAAAGAATTTTTTATCAATGGAGTGAAGAGATGCTCTTCTTATTCTTTTTGAGTTCATGAAAGACTCAAATGGTATTGACATAGAGAGCACCCTAGATGTTGAAGCACATTCAGAGTGTGTACTTACTCTTGTCTTCTCCAAAGAGACTCACTTCTAAGGGAGCGGGCTCTCTACAAGGAAAGAAGATTCTAGACTAGATTTCCAGAGACAGAGTTTAGTATCATATAATACAACTAGCACATCATAAGGAAGAAAGGTGAAAGGCATATGTTAGTGATGATGTGGTCTTTAAAATGAACCAAGTGTATCAAGGAAGCAGAAACATGATCTTTAAATTAGAGCCAGGATTTTTTTCAAGGTACAAATTGGGGAAGGTAGTGAAAAACATAGAAAACCATGAAGGATGAGGATTGTTCATGTTCTTCACCTGCAGAGAAGGCTGTAGGAAAGATATCATTCGCTTACCAAAGCCCTATCCCTATGCCTATGCCTCAAGTCAAGTCAAGAAAGAAGCTAATAGCAACCATGCATTGTAGCAGCTTTTGATTGAAAGGAAACTATAGCTCCACAAAGGTTTGGAACATCAAGAGAGAGACAATGAAAGATCTTTACAAGTGGCATTACCCTTCTGAACTTATTCTACCCTAAAATGTGTTTCCTAAGGGCCAGTCTTTCTCTACAACTACTCTCACTAATTTGAGTTTTGGGATTCTACCAAGTGGATCATATATGATCTGGGGGAGGAACAATTATTCACTTCAAAATGAATAATGTAAGTAGTCAATATGAAAATAAGATATACTACGATGATCCGATATAAAAAATTGATTAGGGAATACACAAACAAATAAATGAACAAAGAAAGAATGAAGCAATATCAAATGAGTAATTCAACATGATTGAAGTTGTTTTGGAAAATCTCTTCTCAAATACTTGAGGTTAGAATGTTGGCTTCCCTTTGGTCATCACAATGAGCTATGCTAAATGAGCAGCATCACCATCCACTTGTAAGATATCAAATAGAGGGAATATTATAGATCTATTCCAAGTGGTTGATTTAAACCCTAGATAGGCTTGTAAGCAGTTATAATGGACTTGCTGTAAACACTCTCATAGACTATGTCTAGTAGTGCTATCTTTCTTCTTGAAAGGCACAATGCTAGCCCATCTTAGATTTTGATCCTTGAGTCCTTCATCCCATCTTTCCTATGTGGGTTACAGTACTCTTCATGTTCCCTCAGCTACTATCTCTCGATAGGTGAGGCCTGAATGGGAGCTCTGTCAATACTCTTTTTCCTTTCGGTGTCGATGAGTGGCAAGATCTAATTTGATCCCCATAATCCACCATGCTATGCTGCAACATTGAAATAGATTTTCAATCATAGAAGGATGGCATATATTCTATTTCCTCAAAGCTCAAGATGACATCATCATTTGCTACTTCTTCATATGCTTCACTTATAGATTAGTAAGCTAGCATACCACACATAGCAGTAAAAAAACAAACACACTACATACGTGAAGAATAGAGCAAGCGGTAGGCACCACCATCTCTACATCGTTTCAATGATCAAGGCCTAGGCAGGTAGTCTGAAGCGAGGAAAGAAAGAAGTTGACCTAGAAGTAGCAATGGGAGTTTTAGTATATAATGAATCGGTCGAGTGAGCATTTGAAACAAATCCAATTGACTCTAGCCCCATCCAGTGGTTTGAGGAGGCATTCTAGTTTATGTTATGACAAAAGGCTATGTTTTGATAAAGTGCATTGCTTATTGTTCTTAACATCCCTCTCTCACAAAAGATGTGCAATAACCTTTAGATATGGTTTACCCTTTGTCCATAAATACCTTTCAACTGTATACTATACAAAGTCAATGATCTATTTTCTCTTTATATTTATATATCTAGTGGAGGGTCAAGTCAAATGAAGCTCGATAGGCATCCATGCATAGCTCGTAAGAAAAGTTGCGATTGAAAGAGTTGACTCATCAGTTGTAGTTCTACCAATTTTATTTTTCGATTTAGTTGAAGAACCCCCAATTTTTTTCATCACTTGCAATCCAAGTAGTAGATCTAAATGCTTATCTACTAGTAGAATCTAAGCTAGATCTTAATCAATGGATCCCCATATTCCCAATTATTCCAACATTAGAATATTCCTACCCTATTTCTCAATTCAACATTCTGCCTTTGCTCTTTATGCTGCGAGTGGATCCAGATCTCGATCTAAGATTTCATCTTTAATGGGTAGAACTATAATGGGATTGAGGTAAACTGATGTTGGGTTTCAAATGGGCAAGGATGCTTCCTTTGATACTTTCTCTTATATAATGAGCTTCATCTTTAGAACTTTTTGACTTTTTCGGTATGTGGTATGCACTTAGATGAGGCTATGGTTTTAGATAATTTCTGAATTGAGAAAGAAAAGTGCCATGTGATCAATGCATTTTCTACTGAACATGGAAGATAAAAGAAGGGAACTTTAGGTTTCTTTTCAGAATACATATATCATAAAAAATATATATCATATAGAAAAAAGAATAATGTGGCTCTACTGAAAGGAGATGATCACTTCTGTGAGACTCGATTGAAAGGAGAGGAGCCATCAGGCCACTAGAGCAAAGCAAGAGGAATGAAGTACTCGAGAAAAGTGAGATGAATGATGTACTCAAGTCTGTCTCCTCTCGAACCTAACATGCCATCCATTCTTGAAAAAACTTCTGATTCACTTTTGCTCCTATTCCAACTAGTCTTATTTCAACACCATTTCAAAACCATCCAAACCTGCCAATCTGATCTTCCTGAAGGCACCAAGTTACTCTAACTTTCACTATGAAAACTGGACTATCCACTTTTGATCTTCTTTCTAAGTAGATGAGTACATACATATTGGAAAGCCCTAAAACTAGATAGGAACTAGACCATAGCCCCTACCATGGGCAATTCATGATGATAATGGGAGAGGGTGGGATGGAACATCCTTTGGATAGAAGGAGGGGTAAGAGAGGAAGGGTATGGTTGAATCAATTTCATTTTTCACTCTACTGACCCCAATCAAACTCAGAGATGTAGCTCAAGCTAAATAAAGATAGGTTTTCTTCTAGACAAAAGGAGAACTACTCTTTTTCAAAAGCACTCAAATCTCATTTAAATTTTGAAAAGTGGGAAGTAGGGTCAATGCAATTTATAATGGAGTTTCAATTGATGCCTAATCTTAAAACCTTAACCCGAAGAAGAGAAATCAAATCATTCTTAGAATTTCTCAAGGCAGGTAACCTATTCTCTTATAGATGATAGCCCGATGAAAGGTTGCTTGGTCCAAAAAGTGCGAGGAATGAGAGCGTAAGAGAGAATTTCTATTTTTTTGGGAGCATTGGGACAAAAAATTTCATCATTCCTATGAGGATTTTCTTCTGCCTAAGATCTCTGATCATTCTTCGATTCTTATGAGCAGCACTGGGAAAGTCCAACACACTAAGAGGTTCAAGTTTTATAACCACTGAATCGACGGCCTTTACTTTTTTCATGTCATTCATGAACTATGGAGTGTGGGTGCAACTAGGGACCCCATAATTCGTTTCTACAAAATGCTGAAATCATGAAGGTAGCTTTGAAGCCATGGAGTAGGCATAGATTTGGTCATCTCTCAGTATAGCAAATTCACTATACGAAAGGCTGAGGCCCTTGCATCCATCCATCCAGGATCAAAGAATGCATGATCCTCTGAGCCCAGAACTCATTCTGTGAGAGAAGGCATTAGAAACAATAATCTTGAATCAATTGGTTGCACCCGGATGATAGTGGTACTAGATTCTTTCAGTTGGTTGTTCAAAGCAGAGCTTTTATGAATTCAATTATGGAGATTGACATGACAAATGGGCGCACCACATCTGATGAAGTGCTAATTAGAGATGATGCTATCAAAGACTTGAGGATCTCTGCAATTTCAAGCCATTTTCCTATAAATATACTGTGAACATGAGGTGTGTTTTATTCAGGACTTCAATTTTCATGAGCTTCAATAGGTTGTGTTCACTGCCAATCTGAAGGAAGAAGTCTCCAGTGGTCGATGGCTTTTATGCAAAGTTTTCTCAAGTGGCCTGGTTGCTAAGACGGGCTTTGAGGAGTATTAGAAAGTTATTGTTAACTTTGGTACCTTTATCACTAGGGTTTGTTATTCTTCATCTATGATTTGTCTCCCAAATCAATCCAGTTCTTTCATTGGTCTATAAGGAAGTGGCTGCTAGCATAGATGTCTTTGTTTTGCTTTCAATTTTAGCTAGAAATAGAGGACTTTCTTAGCCTAAAAAATTAACTACCCTCTTTTCTATGTGTTAGGATCGATCAGAAGGCTATAGTGCTACTGTGCTTTCCAACCCCTGAGACCATTACAACCACATAGAATGCTCTAGCATGATTCTTTTATCGGGTCATTTGCAGGTTCTAACTTTCCCAGAGCGTAAGTAGTAATTCTCTGGCTATAGATATTCAATGGTAGGGTGAATCACTACTTTCCTTGAATGCTACAGGTTTCCTTGTATGACTTCGCTCGTGCTTTTTCAGAATGGAATCAATAATTGCATTCCCTATTTTTCTTTCTAGCATATACACAGAAAGCATCCCAACAGGATATGGATGACTTCTCTTTTCAGTCAGGATGGTGCAGTGCTAGCTTTCCAACAGTTCTTGTGGTTCTTCTATTAGTTTGTTATGGAGTGGGGTAGTCTCATATCTTTTGTTGTAGTTTGGGTTGTGGGTGAATAATGTTGTTGCTATTTTTCTGATTTGGAATGGACATTGATCTTTCTTCAGTTGCGAATTCCCACAGGGGTTTTAGTTGTTACAAATTCTCAATGAATTTTCTGGAACTTAGCTCAATAAAGCTTTATTGACTGATTGTGATATGTACGCTCAATCTCCACTAATGGCTCACAGTCATACTTCAACTTTTCGTATGAGTTGTTGAAAGCTTATAAGTCTAGTTCAAGAATTGACCAAAATTCACAGAGCTTGCCTCTAAATTAAAAGAAAAATGAGTAGTGCTTGCGAGGCATAAGTAAATACTAATAGTGGCTTTCCCAGAGGTCCAACAAGCCTCAAAACTTGCTTGTAAAATGTTGACACGCCTTCGCTGATCAACGTTCTTGCCCCTACTTCTACTTTTTTTTCTTTCATTCTATGAATCATTCATTAGACTTTTCTTGGTTTAAGGGAACCTACCTAGCATAGTGAAGGCTAATTTTGAAAGAAATAAAAAATGGGTTTTAACAGAAGTCACTTCAGTGAATATATTTATTGCATATGAATCTCCACTCTCTATGTCTAACCACGAAGCCATTATCCAGTCTATTTGGTACAAACCTAAGTTGTATATGAATTCACTTTTATGTTAGTAAGCTTATCGATCATGGACTGCACTATCTCATTTTATGGTTTTTTTGCTCAGTCGAGAATTGACCGTGCCTTAATCATGGTCAGTGGTGGTGGTGGTGTGTGCTCCTTAAAATGGACTATCTCCATCCTTCTTCTACCCGGTGAGAGGCTTAAATAGAAATAAATTATTGGGATGACCAGATGCCGAGTTGTAAATAGGGAGGATTTGTAAATATTCTCCATATCCTATTCCAGAAAGGGCTAAATTCATTTTTGGGTTTGACCTAGCTGGATTAGAGTTCTGATCTAAGAAAACTTTCTTCATTACGTTCCTTAGCTAGTTCTATCTTTCCCTCTCCCTTACGAATCTCTCAAGTGGCTTAGTGGAGAGCTGTGGAAAGCTCTCACTGAGAGGTTACCTTAAGATGGTTATCCTTGTAGCCGATGGTCTAACCAAGGAAGCTTGCATAGCAACATACTTGTTCTCAAGGGAAGTAGTGAGGATGGAGGATGAAGAAAGAACACCTTACTTGTCTCAAAAATATTTTCACCTTTTCCATAGAAAAAGAAAGCTAGGAAAGTTTGAATTGGAAGTGCAAACACTTAGTAGAAATTCTGAAAGAAAAAATATTATTCTCCCCTTAAAGAAATCCATTTGGGTCATCCGTCTTTCCTCTACACTAGAAAAGAGGATCATTGAATAAGGGGAGTCAAGAGAGAGAGAGAGAGAGAGAGGATGATCCACCTAGACATTAGCATATCACTAGGCAGATGGGAAATAGAAGAGGAAGCAGAGAAAGAAAACAACACACTCACTAATGATGGGTAGATGCTCACACACACCATGCCAAGGAATTCTAGAATGTTAAGAGACACATGCAAGTAGAACTAGTTGTTGAAAAACATTACCTTATACTTTGGAAATGAATAGTATACAAGTGACATGAAATAAATCAAAAATAATAAGCACCACCACAACCAATAGTTTGATTCTGAAATCCAATATAGAAATCTTATCCATCATAGATCCAATCTGACTACACAAAGAAGGCTGGAACTCAACTTTCATCTTTTAGAAGAAAATTTGTGGATAGGAGTGATAAGGTGGTGAGGCTGAAGAGAATTGAAATAGTACCTTGTGGGGCCAGCAACCTTTGACCGGTGTAAGCTCTTGTTGCACTGAACTTATTCAACCTTGAACTTAAGCGTTCCAACAGAAGTCATGGAAAAAGAGTTATTGTAGCCTATGCATTTTTAGACGAATTGGATGATATTTTTATCAGAACTATACTTTAGGGATTTTTGAGGGGAGCCGAGCCTTCAGAGCGAGACAAGTTGTACCTATTTTTCTTCATGAGTTGGCTTCATGAAAATCTATTCTACTGCAAACCACTCATCCTGTCAAAGAGTAGGAATCTCAAGGGTCATTATGGGCTGAATACATTCATTGTGCATTGGGTTCCAGTGTCAATAAATTGATATATGGAAGTTTTTTTAGAGACATATTGGTCATCTATTACCAAGTTGGTTCGCTTTGTCGACTCGGTTAGGTATGTGAGGGTGGTGGCAAGCAGTAAATATTCATCATGGGAAACTATCTAAATCAAATGCTTCTAAAACTAGTGCATGATTGGTTGATGAGGGTCCTTAGGACAATTAAGATGGATGGTTGGCAAGAGAGAACGAACTAAGGTTAGATCATCTTCTTTCGTAAGCCTACTTGAGTTTTCTTGAAGTACTAGCTACTCAGACAATGAATTGTAACTAGAGCTTATGGAACTGCTTGTTGATTGATGCACTTCCATACATTACCATAGGCTTGATCCCATGTTTTTTTGATCTAGCACCTTTCTTCTTTAGGCATGAAAATGATTGACACCTTCCTGATAGGTTTGAGATGAATCTTCTTCAGGAGGTCTTTTTTCTTTGTCGCCATTTGAGTTCCTAGAGGTTAGTTGGTGGTTTCATTAAAATGATGGCTATAATTTTGGCTGGGTCAAATGTGATTCCATCTTTTCTAAGAAAAAACTCAAAGAACTTTCCAGTTACTACCCCATGAAAGCATTTGAGGGGATTCATCCTCATGTTGTGCTTTCAAAGTATCTCTAAGACCCTTCGTAGATCTGCGAGCTAATTTTCATTCTGCTTTTCACTGTGAGGTGATCCATGTAACACTTTATTATTTTCTTTTATGTTGTTGATGTCGAAATATTTGCATCATAGCCCTTTCTAGTAAGGTAGGTGGCACCAGCATTTTTGAGACTAAATCACATCACTGTATAATAGTATGTACAAAATGGAGTTCTAAAGGATGTGTGCCATTTTTTCATCTAGATCCATTTTCTTTGGTTTTACCCATACAAACCATCCATGAAAGACATATGTTCATATCTATAGCTATTGTCTATCATGATTTTAGCAATCAACAAAGGAATTTTGTCCTTAGGGAATGCATTATTTAGGTCTCTAAAGTTAATGAAAACTCAATCCGCCCATTCTTCTTGGTCACTAAAATAATGTTTTGACAAATCGAGATGTTTCTTTTCTCTTATGAAACCCACATCTTTTCCATTTTTGTATTGATTTCTCAATCTTCTTCATGAGGGGTGGATGAAAGTGTCATTGTACTTGCTTGATGGGGCCAGTATCTGGATATTCAGTCTGTGCAGTTTTAGCGTCTAGCCTAGGTATCTCAACATAACTCCAGGAAAATATGTCCAAGTATTCCTTAAGGAGCTGGACATTTTATTTTGTTCAACTTCCCCTGATGATAGGCTGACACTTAGGAAGATTGGGTGAGGGTCGCCTTCCATTCCCAAGAAAACCTATCGAACTTCATCAACTATGGGTGGTACTAGTTTTAGGTTCTCTCAAAGTTATTGAGGGGTTATCTTCCCAAGTCATGGTTTCTTGCCCATCTTTCTCGACTAAAACCATATTTGCAGTTACTACCCAAAAAATCTTTCTTGGGCTTTTTCAAAAACCCGTCAATCTCGTTCCAATTGATTAGCAGTGGGCCATCATAGGTGCATGCAATAGGATCCATCCAGCGAGCCTACCTAGGTGGTTAGGATTTGAATGCTTCTACTCTGTTGGTCCTATCATTCCACAAAGGCATAGATGTTCATTTAGAGCATAGGAGCACCAAGGTCAATACAGAAAGACCATCCTTAATGCTAATGCTTTGCCCCTAATCAATGAAAGTAGGCAAGGGAAGGAAGAGCACTAAAGTTAGACTATACCACGAGCCATATCAGGAGGAAGCTAACAAAAGGAGGGTCTACTACTTTCTATATGCTAGCACCAAAGGAAAGAAGGCAAGGTGCGACTGTGAATGAGCAAGTTCTTAGGACTGCACCTATCAAGCAATCAATCCTCGACATTCAAACTCCTCCTAAAGCAGCACCAAGATAGACAATAGCAATTGGAAGACAAAAAGAGTTGAAGAGGGGAAATGATTCTTTCGCTAGGAAGTTATCTTATCTATTCATTATCTCTCGTTCCAGGGTTGGATGCATATTTCACTCTCTGGTTAGGTTCCTTGGTCTAGCCCATGGATCGCTTGTCCGAAAAGATCAAGTAAGCTTGCAACCCGGTCAAAGTTCCTTTTTCTCTTTTTTAAGTTTAAGGAAAAGTATCCTGCATTAGAGCCTTAGATTGACCCCCTACAGAAAGGAGACAAGCTCAAGTGGCCTAATGGCTCATCTTATTCTGTGATAGTCCAAGCAGCAACTCTAACAGTCTGCTCAGAACCAGTCTATTCCTTAGCCATTAATTCTCTCCCCTTTACATTCATGTTCATATGGAAGGAATAGGAAACCCAAAAACTTGGTCCTCATTTCTAGCCATGGTCGAGTTCCTCCCTTCTTGTTATTTAGAATCTATTTATTTTGAAAGAAAATAAGATTCTTCAATCTGCATCTACCAGAGGTCAATGTTGTACTAAAACTCATAAAACCCGCTTTCTCTCATAAGTTAAACACTAGCAAAGACCCCTCCCCTTCTCTTCTCTGGTGGGAGTTATCACACTTGTCTGTGCTCGAGTTGAAAGGTTGAATTGAAGGTATGGAATTGAGTAAGCAGAGTGCCAGTTTTGTGGCCCAAGGGGTGCAAGCAAGGTGGAAAGGGAAAGCAAGATTGCATAAAGAACTAATAACTAACCCTAGACCTATCTATAGAGTATAGAGGGTTGGATGTCTTTCTAGATAGTTCTCGACTTCTTTCTTGGCAAGGTATGAGAGGGCAAAATAGGAAAAAGGATGTACTAACAGTTATATGCCTTGTTAAATCACTAGTTTTTCTTTCAATAAAGACCAGTATTCATATTCAGTAGGATACTCTCCAAGAAAGCTAGTGACATAAAAAAAGTAAAAAGAAAAGTGGAGGAAGGGGCAGACTCTATGAAACTAAGTGAAATGCTTGAAGTCATAGCTTTTGTTTTTAGAAGACTAATCTTTTTTGTGTGAGAGGGGGATTGGTTTGGGGATAAAATAAAGATAGTTTAGATAAGAAGAATTTTTTGAATTACCTGAGTAATAAGGGAAGGTGCATAGGAAAGAATGGTTAATTTCTTGTTTGTACAATTTTCTACTCTTATTTACTTTTACTAGCTAGGAAAGAATAGATCTTTATCTTTCATGGATGATAAGGAGCTAGATTTTTTTCTTATTAGTAGTTTTTAGCACGTTTAGGCATAGTTACTGCTTACAATAAGAAATTCTTTCACACTCATTACAAAGGAAACCTTAGGGAGAGAAGAAAAGAGTCAAGGGGCATAGCTTATTCTATAAGCAGAAGCTAGTTGACTATCATAGCTATATTTAAGTAATGATCAAAACATTCCTTCCTTGTATTAGAGGAGTTAGACCCTGAGATTGGTATCAAAATTGGACTTCTTAGAAATTGACCATCGATTATAATGATAGGAGGTTTCCCATCTATTCATATTCTCAAATCACTTTCCTATAGGAAAGAATGAGGGTTCCTTATCAGCATGAAGAAAAGAGCAATGAAGCAGTTCCTATATACATTCTTAGAAGATAGGGAGTTATTTCACACTCCCCAAAGTAAACAACGAGTACTAGTTCAATGAAATTGACATATTATGGATGAGGTCTAACAGAAGGAGAAGGTCCATCTTTGCATGAGTTAGGTATAAGCCCACTTCATGAAATAGAAGGAGATGAGCTGATGACAAAAGAGATGGTAGAGTTTGCGACTAACGACACAGAAACTCCAAGGCTAATAGTTGACACCGCTTCTAGACTTCAGACTTCATTGATGAGTCCGACATGAGAAAAAGAACAAGGTCTGCTTTCTTAGCTTAGTTTTAAGACTCTGGCTTTCAGTCTTCCATTTCCAGGTGAGTGTGCATAGAGATGACTTATGTCAATAGGCAACTGCCATTCTATTATATATGAAATTTCACTCCAGTAACTCTTGTAGTTGAGGACATAACTATAAGAGAAGAGCAAGAGAACCATGTCTTTTTCTTTACCTTCATCAAGCTGAGGCCCAAGTCTAATTTGAAGAAGCAGCTTTCTCTCTTTCTCTACAATATTGGACTCTTTTTTCTTTGACACAGCCTTTAGAGGGGCATGACAGCAGATAGGGACTACATGCATCGATGAGTTATCACATTATTCACCCAAACCCCTATTCCATGAAAAAGAAGTAACTAGAGAAGAGGAAGAATCCACCGCCTAATATTACTCATCCTAGTTTCTCTCCTTATGGGTGAAGCAGTGAATGAAATAAGTAATTAAGTAAGCCAGGTCAGGGTCATTTCTCACTTATAGAGTCAGGGAAAGGGCAATCCTAAGACCATGGGAATTTTATCTTCATTTTGCTTTAGTGGTCTAGTATAAGAAGCTGAGAAGATTGAAGAAGCAAGGAGCAGCTCAATTGATTCTTTCAACTTGTATCTTAGACTATGACATTGATTGAGAAGGCTGATCCATCAATTATCAGATCAAGAGATGAGCCTATTAGGTAGAAGGCATTTATACTTATAATGAAGGAATGCAACTGGAGTACAGAGATAGTGGCGGAGGAAAAAGATTGGAGAAAATTATCCTTTTTTATGGGTACCATATAGTTGTTTCTTCAGCTTTAGCAAAAGATCACATTCAACTTGGTTCACCTTTTATACATCATTACTAATGATATAGAGTGGATTCTACTAGTTTAATGAACACGACATATCATTGAATTGATTCTTGATCACCCAATCCTCTCCTTAAAAAAGTAGGATAGCTATTTCGTTCCTCTTGCTTTGCTCAAGCCGATATATACCTCCTCGCACTTTGCTCGAGCCTGTAAAAACCTATCATTTCAATCTCATTACTTGAGGGATAGGAGAAATGGGTTTACCAAATAGATCGTATTGAAAATAGAGAAAAGAAAATTGTGAGATAAGTCTATTTTAGAAAGATATTAAATCTTTGCTTATTGAAAAAGTATTTTGTTACTTCAATGAAATGATTTTAGAATTTCATGGATTGATTTCTTTGATTTCATAAAGTATATAATACACTGACTTTGATTTCATAAGTCAATAATCAACTAAAAGGAGACGCGAGCTTGCTATACTTGACTGAAAGGAGAGGAGAATACATATCATGCTATAAGAAATGAAGCATGTTTTTGTTTTTATAGGTTCAATCACATTAAGAAAAGCCAAATTAGGACTCTCTCTGACTAGTGCATTACAAGAAGAAGAACTGAAGGCCAAGGCAAACATTTTTTATACCACCCTACTCCTTGAAAGCGACCTCCTCTTCTTCATCCGTGATGGTTTGCATCAAAAGATCCTCGCCACCAGTCAGTCTATAAATGAAGATCATAAGAGCTAACATTTCAGAGGCCATATGATGACATCATGGCTAAGAAAGCTAGACTATGTCCCTTCAAAGTTTGATACATTTGACAAGACTGGTGATCCAAAAGAATTTCTCATTTGAGCATTTAGCCAAATTTCAAATGATATCACTCAACAGAAAAAGCTGCTTATCAAGCAGTTCCCTAGCTTGGTCTGAAAGAATGCTTGTTCCTGGTTCACTAGACTAAAAGTGAGATCTTTTAGGTTCTAACAACTTTTGGGGCATCTCGATCATCGATCGAAAGATCCATGCTTCTCACATCAGACAGACAACGTTCTATGGCATTGTTCATGGTTATCAATCTTGGGCCTCATGGGTCTTAGACTATCGATATACTAGCAATTACAACATGCTCTTAGCATTGGAGTAAACCTATGCTAGCAGTACTCTAGTCAGCTAGATGCCTTCCTTCAACCACTACTTGATAATGATCGTGTAGGTGAGTCTAAATGTAAGCTTTGTTTGTGTATATAAGGTCTACTATGAAGTTGTAGAAAATCTTTGAATCTTTTTAGATTGTTGTTGGAACAATAAATTCTATCTAGAATCTTTAGTGGCATGACTCAAGTTTGGTATATTGCAATTTATCTTCTCGTTTCAGTTCTGAGAAATAGTTTGACCTGCTTTTCAGTGACTAGTAGGTAAGTTTGACCCCGTCCATCATACTTTTTCTCTATGAAAGAGCAAAAGCAAAAAACCTATCTTCTATTTGATGCGTATGGGACACATTCTATTTTTTGTGTGAATAACACTATGACATATTGTACTTCACAAAGTGGACGACTGTGGTCTTCTAATTTTTTCTACTATGTGAGTCTTATAACTCAAAGTTCCAGGAGATGTGAATACAGATTTTCTACTTCAATGGGAACTTTGTGTAGATACTCATAGTTTCTCTTCTTGCATCATAGAGATTACGATGTGAGCTATTAGTATGCCTACACGACCTCTATTTCCCCAAAACAAGGATTTAGTTTCTTGTGCATGCTTGAGTTTTGAAGACATAGAACCTAAGTCTTATGGCTATGAGTAAGATAAAGAGAGCAATCTCTTTGTGTTGGGTGAGTGATTCAAGTCTTTTCAAGTCCTTTGAGTGTTTCAATTTTAGTTCTAAGGATTGGCTAAAGGCACCCCTATAGTTCTTTTCGTGTGTTTAATTTCTCAAGTAGATCATTACCTGCAGATCTTCACAGCAAATTGTGGGATGTATGAAGGTGTATTCTAGCATATTATATTAGTTGTGCAAAGCTAGGTGTAGTTGTGATTATTGACACAGTCTACATTTTGAGTGTGAAAACACTCGATTGTGAGTGTTCTTCTTGGTAATTTAGAGAAAGATTAATGATCTATGGAGGGCTAATCACGGTGCTATTTCTCGATGGAAAGTTCCTACTTGTGAAGATTGTGTGACATCTGGAGATTTTGTGTTTTCTAGTCCGTGAGGACTGTATTTCACATAGTAGCATTTTCACTCATAGTGGTGCTATCTAATTATTAGTACTCATTATGGTACTCCTAGTTTCACAAATTCTACGTAGTCTTTCAGAGGACTATGTAGTCTTTCTTAGTCAGGGTAGCTAATATCTTCCTTCTTAGTTCCTACTGTTGGTTTGTGGGTCAATATTCTTTTTCTACTCTCTCAGTCTGGTTAATCCCCTTATGTTAGAGTTTGATTAAGACGTTGCTCTGCCATCATCTATAGGACTCACAATGTCTCTATTCTGCTCTTAATTTCATTCGAAGCATAGTCAAAAAGTACCCGAGGAGTTGGTTGAGCTATGGAATGATTCCTTTGATTAGCATCCCATGAAAGAAGAAAAAAATGAACAATGGTTCTGCCCTTCTTGTAGGAAGAAAGTCATTTACCAATTCCCAAAGCTACAACCTAGTTTTTCTCACTCAAGTATGCAACTGAAATAGATGTCCTAAACGAGCTAGTTTTCTTCCTTGCCATCAAGATATATGTTCATTTATAGAATCAAAGTGAAGATTCCCCTGACAAGTGTCTATAGAAGACAAAGTGGTACAATGAGTTTAAAAGATGTCAGATAACTTTGACAGCAGCCGAAGGGGCTGAAGCTGAAGAAGTATGCTAGGAATGGCTGGACCGATACAAGGCCAAGAGACTAAACAAAATGACGAGATTCAAATAATGGATGCATGGTGGAATGATGAAGGAGTCCATTTATGGACTGTATGGGATACAAAAAAGTGGTCCCGCAGAAGCTTATAAGGGAAGCCACCCAAGTAAAGCTTATGAAAATAATGGGATGCTAGTCTCATTCCAGTAATGGAAGGTTTATAGTGTTTATGGTGACTTCAATGATTAGACAACTACCTGACTTCTAGGAACTTATGAGGTTGTTGGAGGGAGTGACGCTTACTTGACTTCATCTGAGTGAGGGAAAGGCTTGGAACTTGGCTTATACTATATGATATGGTTAAGTTGCTTAGCAGACTCTCTCTCTCTCTTCAAAAAGAGATCTTACCAATCCAGTAATGATAAGCTTCCTCCTTTCCCGCTTTGAATCACATAAATTTTTTTGAACTGACTAATAAGAATAGTCTCAAACCAACCATGAATTTTCAATTCATCAATTAAAAGAATCTAAAAAAAATGGGATGCTTGCACTTGAAAGGCGTGAACTCGTCTCATTCTTTACTTCAACCAATCAATACACTCATCCCTATTGTGACAGACATCTGATACATAGGCAAGATTGTTCTTGTTGCATAAAGACTCGAAAGTGAAGTTGGAACTTCCTTGGATGGTCAGCAAATCTTCAAATTGACAGAGTAGTGGTGACTATCCAATCTCTTCAATAAGAAGGATATATGCGCTTCTTCCTCATACAAGAATTCACCTATCTTTCTTAGCTGGAGGACACTCTCACTTCAAGATACTCTAAAAGATGCATTTCATATCTATCTCTTAAGCTAACAGAAGCCAACTACGATATCTCATCATACAATGTCAATAAGTATATACAAAAAGGTGCATTGATGCTAAGGTTTTACTGAAGTTCTCTATAGGCTAGCATACTTATGGGAAGGAAGGAAATGTTTATAATGGAATCTCTCCCCATTATAGAAAGTTGGTCAAAAGGCTAGTGTTTGTTGACTGTAATGGAAAGGACAACATGGATAGAGTGAAGTTTGTCAACAAGAACAAAGGTATCGAAATCATCCTATTTTCATCAATCATGCTATACAGAAGATTTGATGAAGATTAGAGCTCCTCCTCCCTAACTATGTCTTATTTCCTTCTATAAAGTTGATGAACATGCTACATCTGAATGAAAAGTTCCTTGCTGTAGTTTGTTCCTGAATCAATAAAATAAGGGAGAGTTGGAGGGTGGGTCCCTTCTCTTTGGGAAAGTGTGGAATTTTTAGTGATGTACACCGATGAGAAACCTTGTCTTCCTCCTCAAACTGCCCTCTTAAACTTAGTTGACCATAAATAGCCTTTCCTGAGACTAACTTCTTTGTTGGACACAACCATATATATGTCTCATTTTGGATGACTGTTCTATTCCATTGCTGGTAAATACAGAGTAGTGAGTGAAAGTAGATTCATGGAATGATTTGATGGTCCCTAGAGGTTACGTGTGATCTCCCACACTACCATTACACCCTTACTCTCTGAAAGGCTTCAGACGGCTCAGTTGGTCTACTTCTCACTTGAAGATGTGGCATCAGAGTCCTCCTTCTTACCTATAGTTTGCATGTGTGGGTGTATATTCTACTAGTGATTAATGTGAGAAAAGCTTCTTCTAGATTTCTTGTAATCCCTTATAGAGTCAGATTCATGTCTTCCTCCAAGATCCATACACCAATGATCTTAAGGCATAGCATTTCAGGGTAGAATATGTTAGAAGGGCTAGAGGCGAGTCTCTTTGGAGAAGACAAGAGTGAGCAAGTAGTAGAAAACTTTTATTCAACCAAGGGTTTAGCAAGATCACTTGCTTCGGATATGGGACGATTACTAATTTGTTGGTTTATTTTTGTTGATAGAAAGATGGTAGGGGTAGGCATGCAGATATAGTCTTTTTCAATTTGTAGATAGTTATGCCAAAATGAGGCATGGATAAATACAACAAAGAAAGCTCCTACCATGCTAGAAGGGATTGAAAGAGGAAGACTTGACCGTTTTGTTCATTGGAGGCTAACTTCCTATACAATATCTTCATCCTCATCTTCCATTTTTTCTTCTTTTATTAGATAATATAGGTCGCCCTTCGAGGATGCTTCAAGAGCATAAACCCAAGGCCCTTGGCAATGCACTCCTCATTTATTTGCAACACCGTTGAGCCTTTCTAACCCCATATCCTTTCAAATAATTGAGCTCGTTGCTTAGAGACACTAGTATGAACTTCATGCTTCCTCATCAGTTTTCTCATCTTTGGAGGGGCATTTTTGTTGACACCATCTCCTCTGATTCAAAGCATTGAATGGGCCAATTGAATTCATGATCTTCATATTTCCAAAGACTTGTAGATCAAGGTTCCCGATCCCTAACTCCTGGATAATGGAGGTACATAAAATGTCTTCGACTTTTCAACCTTAAGAACTTCATTAGAGTGATCTCTTTGAAGTGATGATGAGGGATTGGTGTGACCATAAACAAATCTTCTAATATCGATAGGCTAGTCATTCTCCTTGTAGATATTTGTTGAACCTTACTTTTTTAAGTTGATTCAAATTCCTATTCATAATCAGTGTAATCTACTATGTCCTCCCCTTTTGTTGAAGGTTCATATGTCCTCTTGGGGTTGACAAGAATATCATCATCTTCCTCTATGTCACTTCCCAAATTAGGAATGACTCTCAAAATTTTGAGTGGGCTGTTAGTTATTTTAGGGAGAGTTGACATTGCCTTCTTTCTCATACTTTGTTTTCCTCCATTCTTTTTCTCAGACTATTTTGTAGTCTTTGAAGTAGATGCCACAATCTTAAGTCTTAGGAGGTTCTGTTGGCTTCGGCTCTTTTGGGA
Source organism: Cymbidium sinense (assembly GCA_021442155.1). Classification (NCBI taxonomy): domain Eukaryota; kingdom Viridiplantae; phylum Streptophyta; class Magnoliopsida; order Asparagales; family Orchidaceae; genus Cymbidium; species Cymbidium sinense. The sequence goes on along the minus strand of CM038214.1, from coordinate 89,187,622 downwards.
TGAAAAACTTTACATCTTCATATATATTCACTTCATGTACAATTAATGGTTGCATATCACCAATGAGTCAAAACTCTTCTCCATCTCTAAAGCCTTTTATGCATTAGTGCATAGTGGACAAGACCAACTCATACTCATGAAGCCATGTGGAGAGGCTGCCATCGATTACATGGAATTTGGCTTTTGTATGGAGGTTCCCAAACTTGAGTGGTAGGACAAAGGATCCCATTGTCTTCTATCCTTTTTCAGTAAACCCATGCACCATTAGCTTGTCACGCCCAAGTTGAACATCAAGAGACAGCCACCTTAATGCTTTCACAAACTCATGAGATTGATAGAAGAGCCTGGATCAATTAGGATTTGATGAATCATAACACTGTCATTCTCTACAGTAACTTATAAAGGGCAATTCTATTGTGACGTTCCAAGCATGAGATCTTCTTCAGAGAAAGTGATAGCTGGTAGGCCATGAGCTTGTATGACTTATGTCATGCATCGCTCAATAAAGTATGCACTAAAAATAGTAGGACACCAATGGTAATGGTCATACGAAGACTCAACTTTTCTTAATGAAGATGGAGAGTCAATTGAATTTGATTTGGTTCCTAAAATAGATCTAGAAGATAACTACAACTACTATATGTTGATAACGAGTAGTACCAATTGATACACACATCCAATTTCATGTTACAGGTGCTGATGTTATTCATGACTTTGTTGTTCCTTTACTAGGAATCCAAATTGATGTCGTGCTTAGATGACTTAACCAAATATCAGTTCTAATTGAACGAGAAGGAGTATTCTCTAGACAATGTTTAGAGATTTGTGGAGTATACCACAAATTTATGCCAATTGTTATTGAAGTCGTAACTCTAGAGAAAGGCTTACATGGATTGATAGCTAAGCATAATTCTTCTCCCTTTCCTTTATTTTTCTATTGATTTATACCTATCTTTTACTTAGAATTAGAAATCTAAATCTTTTTTTCTTTTCTAAAATTGGACTTAGAAGAATGTGTCATTACATATGCAATTTTATTAATATTTTGAATAGAAAACAAATGCTTTTAGTTTGATAGAATAGACTATATATTCTAGTAGTTCTAGTACCATTTCTACTCAATGTTGCTTTTATGACAATAATTGAATGAAAGGTAATGGGATCAATGCAATGACAAATTGCACCTAATATAGTTTTTTCTTATGCTCTACTACAACTATTTGCGGATGCTCTCAAACTAGTAAAAATTCTTTGATCACAAGATACAAAGAGTCTATGCTTCCTAACACTTATGGTTACTCTAGTTTTTAGTCTACCAAGGTGGGGTGTAATTCCTCTAGGACCAGGTCTAGCACTAAGTGATTTCTCACTAGGAATTCAATATTCACTAGCACTATCAAGTATTGGAGGATACGGTATTCCATTTGTTGGATGGTCAGCTAATTCTAAATATGCATTCCTTGGATCACTATGATCTACTGCTCAAATGATTAGTTTAGAACTAATCTATAGTGAAGTAGTTCTAGCAGTAATCCTACTTTTTAGGTAGTTTCAAAATTACTGAAATTATTGAAGCACAACAAAGTGTTTGGTATATTGTTCAACTACTACCAATTTTTCTACTCTTGTTCATTGTATAGTCTTTATCTTTCTTTTATATTGGTAACTATATAAGTTAGATCAAAAAGCTAGTATTGTTTCATGGTAAAATCAAGTATTGAAATTTTCAACAAATCAAAGCTCGTAACAAAAACCTTATCCACATGGATATAATAATTGGTGCTCATAAGAAATTTGAGAATTATCAAACTCCATTAAGTTGAATAAGTGGAGTTATACAAAAAGAACTCTGTTCTTTGTTAGTCCTATCTATAAGGGGAGAGCATATGAAAAAGAAAACTTGCACTTTTGTTTCCATGGGATATTGGCCATCTACTGGGAGTTTTGAGTTTCATACTGACAACAAATCAAAGAAATCTAAGCATAGTGCTGGGTATTGATTTTTTTTTTTTTGGAAAGGGAGTGTGTGCGAGTTGTGTATTGAAAGAATATGTTAGATTTCACCGACTTCTTTCTATTTATGTTTTTCCCTAGTAGTGCTCATATAGGTCAGGTTTTGCTTGTACATGACAAATGGAAATAGAGTATGTGTATAGTTTTGAATTGAGATTGACTTGAAGTAGATGGTGATTCTAATAGGATATTGAAAGAAAAAACTTGTCTATTATCAAATTCTAATGAATGAAGAAATCATGAAATTTAGATTCCAATCTTTTAGGTTGTGTGTTAATGGGTTAGGATGGAGGTGGTAGGGTTCAAGATGTTAAAATAGATGTTTGCATGAAAACTCTGCTTTGATACCACTATTGAATCATGTGATAGTTGGGGTGTATCCCTATTTTCTTTCCCGGAAGTCAAGGAGCAAGGTTCAGGAATAGAACAAGAGTAGGTAGTCATTGGGGGCCCTCAGGGAAAACATACCAATCTATTCTCCAACCCGTCTTTCTTCTTTATAGAAAATAGACAACAACAGAGGCTCTCAATCTGTCTATTCAACAACTACTGATTCCTCACATAAAATTGGTGTATTACCCACATTCTAAAGAGAGAATGCCAGAAGGACAAATCACACTCTTTCTTTCCCTACCGCTACTACTCTATGGAAAACAAGATGGAGCATTAAACTTGTAGAACAAGGGAAAGGAAACATTCTCTTTTTTTAGCTAACTGCTTCTTTAGAAAGGAATTCCTCAAGATAAATGGTGAGCTCACCAGTCAAGCAAATTCATCTTCTTTATCTATTAGTAGAAATTCCTATCCTTACCAAATTAGTTTGGTAAAGAACTCATTGATCCTTCGATCACTCTTTTTGGCTCTTATACATGCTGCTACAATGGTACCAATAGGAATTTATCTTGTAGCTTGGCTTCTTCCTCTTTCCATAGTTATACCTGACATAATGAATCTCGTTTGTTTAGTAGGTCTAAGGGTAGTACTTTTAGGAGCTACTTTAGCTCTTGCCAAATTTAAAGAAGTTTAGCTCATTCTATAATATCTCAATTGTGTTAGACTAGGTATAGGTCCTTATCAAGCTACTTTATTTCATTTGATCACCCATGCCTATTCTAAAGCTTTCTTGTTTTTGGGATCTAAATCCATTCATCATTCAATTGAACTTATTGTTGGATATTTACTAGAGACAAGTCAGAATATTATTCTTATGGGAGATTTCACAAAATATTTATACAACATTCTTGCCACAAACTCAAGAAAGCTAAGTTTTGACTAATCATGTTAATCTAACATAGGTCTTTTAGTGAAGAACTGATCCAACAAAGAAAGTAGGCAAGGAGGAAAGCTATGCCCCTGGTTCAGAACCTAAAAGTCACATTCTTCAACTTATTGAACTCTTTCTTTTTCAAAGAAGGGAAGAAAAGGTCTAACCATCAACTAATAGCGATTTGGCATTTATCTTCTTCATGATGTTTCGTTCACTAAAATACTGATAGCAGCACCATCCTTTCCATACTGGAAAGACATGTAGTAAAAATTAAAATCTAGCGGGTTATCTGGTTCCCTTTGTCAAGGGCTACTCAATGCATCCCTCCCTCTTTCTCTTTCCATCTGCTTGGTTGATTGGATTGACTATCCATGGTCTCTTTTCTTAATTTAAAGGTTTAGATAAGTTGACTCACATATTGAATCAACTTTTGATTCTGTATGGAACCTTAAAACTAGTGAAGCAGATGATTTCCCACTAGTAGATAGAAGTCGACTTAAAAATCATAGATAGAAGTCGACCAAAAAATGAAAAATAGTACATATATGAGTTCCCACTAGTAAAGAAAGACTGTACGAAAGTAGGCAAAGCTCAGATTGGACCATTAAGTCTGTTGAATCAAGATAGGGAAGGAGAGCTAGTGTTTTAGTGTATTAGGCATTAACTGATGAGCCTGGGTCCATTTGTTCTCATTTGTGGCTAGATTGAAAGCAGGTTAGCGGGTTTTGTTAGTTCATCTTTGTTTTCAGATCAGATCTAGTAGCCAAGAATACCCATAATTGACCGTAAGGGCCTAAAAATGGAAATTATTCATGAAGTCTGCTCGATCTACACCTGGATCATATATGGAGATTGAAGCCCTTTTCTTCTTTCAGAATCAAACTATTGCATTTTCTTTTGAAAAGAAACTCCTCTCTCCTTTTGAGCTCGACTACAGATAGGTAGCATGGGGCAGGAGAGTGGGAAGGGTAAATAACATATGTGCCCTTACATTCTTTTTCAATTACCTTCAAGTCAAGTTGATCTAGTGTGCATCATCGCTAGTACGGGCACATTATGCATGCATTTGGAAGAGGAAGAAGATTGACATGCTATATCTATATATCTTCTTCGATTCTTCTACTTTGATAATACTTTAGCTCTAGCTTAAGGAGCTCTAACTTAAGTAATACATAGACCTCTAAAGAACAAGGCCCAGCATGAACATGAGGTGCCGTCCTCACCAGATCATCAGACTAAACCCAAATTTAAAGATTCATGATCCTTGCAGCTAAATTCATACCCCAGACCTGAACCGTGTCGTGGTGGTACTCTTCTATAGCTTCTTCTACATAGGCTCCTCCACTTCTAGAATTTAGAAAGGTAACCTTTCCAAACTCAATCAGAAGAACTGATCACTTTCTACAAGAAAAAAAGAGTGGAATTTTTAGAAAGAGAATCATCTATTTTTTTCATTTCTTGATCTTAGTAAGAAGACACTCAGATGCACCCACTACACACCACACTCAAGATTAGCGTGGTTCTTCCCCCAGCCATGTATCCAGGGTTGACCACATCATCACTATTTTCTCAATGTGTGGCCATGATCATAATTTTTTTCAATGTGAAGTATGTCTAAGCTTGACAATAAGTGGAGATTTTGAGTCCCTCAGAATGCAACCACCCCCTTCTAAAGTAGAAAGAATTCGAGGCCCACTCACCCGAAAAGAAGTGAGTGGTGAAGGGAAGAAGTGATGGTGGTATCATGAATTCTTTTTCATAGTCAGTGGAAATTTTCTTTGTTTTGTAGGGAAGGTTAAGATACCTAGGGAGCGATATATATTTTTTATTTTATTATTTATATTTTATTCATTCTTCACCCTCATTTCAAACTTCTTTGTATTGCCCAAGAAGGCATGATAAAAAAATGGATCCAATACTAAGACACTAGAGAGAGAACTCTAGCCTTCCTTATCTTAGATATGCTCTTTCTCTCAGAAGCAAAGCACCCAAAGCTAGAAGCAAGAGAGAGAGGCTGGACGGTGATGTAGATAAAGAGAGAGAAAAAGTAGCATATGAAAAGTTTTAAGTCTAATAGTTAATTTTGAGGGATCAATTTTGAAGCAAGTGAAAGAACTAGTTGCATACATATATAGAAAGCACTTTCTCTTCAAAGTCAAAGGGAGGGTGAGCTTCAAGTTTTCAGATTGATTCAAACATCGAATAGGTTACCTGCTTAAATATTATTGCAAGGTACCCTTAGCTTCTTGACGCATAATACACACTTTTTACACTATAGATCTAGGAGGATTCAGACATCAATATCCCATAGAAGTGTAGTTTTTCTCGATCAAGATACAATACAAGACTTTCTCTTTGCAATTAGTTTCATACCAGATGATAGAAGTTCTCAATAGAAGTTCAGGGTGCCATTCTTAGGCAATGCAGCCAAAAAGCAACAATCACAAGGAAAAATAAAGATTCTGCTGGCTAGTAGCAACAATGAAGGTCTCTCTCACTAGGGCTCTTCCATGGGGGATCTTGATGATGCTTTCTTCTTTTAGTTTGATTCCCAGTTCACTAGAAATGCTTACTCAAACTGTGTCTAGTTGGTACACTTAGTTCTCTGTCTATTGAGTCATGAAATGATAACAACAATGGGGTGAATTGAAGTTCGACTTAGGTGCTAAATAGTAGTGTGGAGAAATTAAACTTGCCAGCATTAATAAATTAGGCATCTATCCAACCTTGCTCAGATACAAGCTTGTTCCTCTTGGTTATTACACCAAACTAGGGAAACATGCATCTATAAGGTTAGCTAAAGATATGGCTTCATGGAAATCATCTATGGAACATATTAGAGGAGGGTTTCCACCAAGCTTTTCATTTGCATAATGGAGATAGTGAAATAACACCTGATCATCCAGAATTTTTGTGATAGAACATGTAGCTACTTCCATAGTCAACATGCATACACAAAGGATAACACAACCTCTACCATGCCATTTTCTTCCATGTTGAAAGTAATGATTTGCTCATAAGAATGCTGGAGGGTGAGCTAAGTTGGTGACTTCCACATTACCAAAAAAAGAAAGAGGTAGGCTCTGCAAGATGAAACAGGTGGAGGCATTGTATATAAAGATAGATGAACAACAAGGAAGAATATGCTCCTGGCTATCTTGAAATTCTTCCGTCAATGCTTTATACCACTTTTCATTTTGGGTCCCTACTACAAATAGCATAAGTTGTTCATGAATAGGACTCATGTCAAACAAAGGGTTTGGCTGACATGAGATCGGAGCCCTGGTATGAAAGTGGAATGCCTAGTACATAAACCACTACTTGTCCTTGCTGGTATATGTTAGCTCGGTGTGCTTTTGGGAAGGTTCGATGCTCTATCTCTTACAAGAAAGATTGAAGATAGAATTCTTCTAACAAAGTCCACTTACTGGTGTGAAAGTATGTTCACCGATAGTAGCCTACGAGAACTTTTATCACTAAAAAGATCAGATTAGCATTCTTTTTTGTTTTATTGAAAGATACATAGCTAGAGCCTTATTTGTCATAGGTTTTCTTGAAAATAACTAGTCTATCAATTGACCATAATACCATCTCTATTAGCCTCCCTTCTTTGCAAGAGACTCAAGATCTTTAGCGCTTTGGTCACTAGTGAAGTTCAAGTCAATAGATTCCAATCACATATTGCTCATGCCAAACGTGAACTAAAAACAAGGTTTCTTCTAAAAACATGAACTTGAATGAGAAAGAAAAATTTTGTATAACATAGAAAGTAAGAATGAAAAAAATCCTTTTTTTAGACTCAAGGTATTCTAAAGGAAAGATGCAAGGTACTTTATTAGATTAGAGTATGGATAGCTTAAAGTCTCATAGCAAGCTTCCCTCTCCCTTCAGTCGAGTACATTGTTCCTCTCGCTTTGCTCAAGCCTCTCCTCTCCTTTCAATCGAGTATACAATCTATCTAAGATAACCTCGTACATAGGTATAGTAACAACTAACTCCAGATCGACAATCAGAGCCTCATATTTGACTTCATTGATGGTGCAAAATTGGACAAATGATATGAGAATCTCATCACATCATGGTCTGTAGTTAAGAGAATTATTCCTACCCCTGCCTTTCTTGGAATAGTAGATTGTGATTCTTCTCCTCTTTGAGAGGAAGTTGTACCATCAAAGTATTTCTCCGGTGAATGCTAGCCCCTAAGTTCATGATTTGTTCATCTAGGAGATCATCACTAAGGAGAGTCTATAGGAAGTGGGTGTGATGCAAAGAAACTTGCTAGTGCTTGTCCATTCACTGCACGGATGGGTACAAAGGTAATGTCAAATTGCTAGAGCATCATGGACCATTATGCCAATCATCTGAATAGCGTCAGTTGTGTCATGAGATACTATAGTGGATTGATCCTAGAGATTAAGTTCACCTTATGAGGAAGCATGTACTGCTGTAGGTTTTGGGATACAAAGATTAAAGCTAGTAAATGCTTCTTAATGAGAGGATAATTAGCCTGAGAGATTGGTAATGGTGAGGTAGAGTGTATTTTCTTTTCCCATCATCATTGGCTTGGGCCAACAAAGCACCAAGGGAGTTGTCTAACATAGTAGTGTAAAGTATGAGCTTTTCTGTAATTGGATGTTGAAGGCATGCTCACACTTATCATCCCACTTGAACTTGACATCCTTTTTGATAAGTGCTGAGAATGGTTGATATCTTCCCGATAGGTTGGATATAAAGCATCTTAGATATGCCAACCGCCCTTGGAATGATCTGACTTGAGTTAAACTTTTAGGCAGTGGCATTTCTAATATTGCCTTAATCTTCTACATATCCATTTTGATTCCCTAGTGTCAAACAATAAACCTAAAGAATTTCCCTGAAGCTACTCCGAATGCACACTTCAGGGGGTTTATTTTGAGGTTAAATTATCTTAACTATTCAAAAACCACTCTCAAGTCAAAGAGATAGTCTTCCTTTTCTCTACTTTTGACCATGAGATCATCGACATAGAACTTGACCTGATGATGAATGAGTTCATCAAAGATTTGAGTCATAGCCCGCTGGTATGTAGCACCAGCATTTTTAAGGCTAAAAGGCATGACCTTATAATAATATATTTAGATCGGGGTTCTCAAAGCCATCTTTCATTCATCTTCAGGGGTCATCTTTATTTGGTTATACCCAGATGAGCCATCCATGAAAGAGAAGACTGCATGATATGAGTCAATGTTCACCATTAGCTCTGGATTAGTAGTGGAAATTCATCTTTTAGATATGCCTTATTTAAATCCCTAAAATCGACGTATATGTGAATTTGGCCATCTTTTTCTTAACTAGGATGAGACTGACTAACAAAGAGGGTATTTTTTCTCCTGAATGAAGCCGACATTGATTAGTTTCTTGACTTCATAAATGACCTATTGTTCTATGTCTAATCACATGCATCTAGGAGCTTGCTTGATAGCAAGTAGGCTCTATTGCTAGTTTATGGATCACATCGTGAGCCAATCCAAGCATCTATTCATAACTCCATGAAAAGAAGTCCTTAAACTCAGTCAATAGCCTAACTAAGTCATTGGTTTCAATTTCATTCAATAAAGAACCGATGTATGTCGTGTGTGGATCTTATTCAGCTCCTAAGTTGATTTCCTTGAGCTCATCGATGATTAACTTGATCTCTTCTTCAAACTCTAGCGGTGCATCTTTGACTTCAAAATCATCTGTATCATCTGAAGTTTCTAAGCACATCTCTTTATATGAGTTAATATGATTTGAAAAGAACCTATCAGATTCCAAATGATTGGTGATGACTAAGTAGCAATCATCATCATCGATTGGACCCACTGTATGAAATCCTAGTCTCAGTGTTGATTAAGAGGTTTTCCATTTATTCTTCCATATTATTTTGAAGTAGTCTAACTTGTGCTCTAAGTCTTCACACTTGTGGATGACTTAGGGGCTTCCTTAACTACCAAACTCTCAGCTTTTTGAGAGAAAAGTGGGTTAGAGCTAAGGTTCCCAACTGACACCTAACTGTTTCGTATATATACTTGGATACTCTTATGCTTTGCTTCGGAGCCCGGTCTTCATCACTATCTGACTCAAGTGTCACCTCTAAGGGAATCTACTCCTGAGAAGAGCTGGCTAGTGTAATATAAGACTCATCCTATGAACTAGATTCTAAGTCTATATGGATAGCAGGTGTACTCTTGGAAGTTGGGACATATCTTCTATTGGGTGGCGAATAAGGAGGTTTTCCACCCCTAGGAGTACCTCTGAGCTAGCCTCTTCCTCTACCATGTGGAAGTTAGGTCGACCTACCTATATGTTCGAATGGAGTAATGAACTATGGCTAGAATCTAATGTCAGGCTCCACTTCCTCCTCCAAGTCTATTTCCTCGCCCTTTTATTTTCTTTTTAATTTTCTCTTTTCTTTTCTTTTTTCCTTTTCTCTTTTCTTTTCTCTTTCTTTTTTTTTCTTTTATTTTTAAACTTTTGCCAAGTTTGTGAGAATAGACTTGTTGATTTTGAGGGAGGTAGTAAGCCGCATCCTCATATATGCCGACCTCATGAACTATAAATCGCATGAGATCTCCTTTGACATAGTATATGATCCCACCTCTCATGAACTTCATACACTAATGTAGAGAGGATGGAACTATGTTGTTCTCATGTATCCATGGTCTCCCAAGCAAAGTGTTGAAAGATGTATCTGAGTCTACAATATGAAACTTGGCTTCTATTTTCCAATCATCTATCTCCAAGGGAAACATTATGGAGCCTAAGGCCTGTTGACCTCACTTTTGGAGTGTGAATTCAATCTTCCCATCTTAGACTTAGGAGTCTTCTTGACACTAATACTTCCATAGTCATAAGACACTTCTAACAATTAGGTAAACACTTAACCTAAGCCTAAAGACTTAGAAGGGTTAACCATAAGATTAGGTTATGCTTTAGGAATTATGATAATCCACCTACCCTACAACCAAAATCCAATCCATGTTCACCTTCTCAAACCAAACCTCAAGAAAATTCAAATCCAAATCCAAATCCAAATTCCAAAACCAAATGATTGAAGCCCATGATCAAATCCAAACTTGAAACCCTTCCTAAGCCATATAGCCTATCCCATGGACTTAGCCAAATCCAAATCAATCCAAAATCAACTGATTTTCCCATAATCAATTTATATCTTCAATCATCTTCCTAAATATAAATAAAATCTACATTCAAATGATCAAAACCAAATCAAACTAAATCAAATTAAATCAAAACCCTTCCTAAGCCATTTGATCTATCCCATGGACTTAGCCAAATATTAATCCAAATCAAGTCAAACTCAATTGATTTTCTCATAAATCAATACTATTTTCAATCATCTTCACAAATTTAAATAAAAAATGCATTTTTATCAACAAAATTAAATCAAACAAAAGAAAAATCCAAACCTAAGCCACCTGACCCAACTCCATGGACTTAGCCAAATTCCTTCATTCCAAAACCCAAATTCAATTGATTTTCTCATGAATCAATCATATTCACAAATATAAATGAAATCTATAATCATCAAGCCAAACCAAAATCAACCCAAGTTAAACCCAACTTAACCCTTTTGACTTGAAGTGTTTAAATGAACCAAAACCCATTTGAACCAAAGCCAATTGCAATTGAATTTATATATCAATCCCAAATCCATATATAAACTCAACTAAATCAAACTCAACCCAAAATCAAGCAAACTAAACCTAATTGATCCACTTGACCCAAAGTGGCCAATTTGACTTATTTGATCCAAGTTCTAATCCTACCCAAATTGGATTGAACCAAGCCCATCAAAACCTCTCATCATGATTGATGACCTAGGTTGATCAATGTCCCAAATTGTCAAACTAAGTCAATTCATTTGCAATTTTAATAAATTTAATATAAAATGAAAATATATTGAATTCATTTGTTCAAAACCAAAAATTTATTGACAAGTTTACCCAAATTGACATAAGACCAAAGTGGATCAAATTTGATATAACAATGATTTTAACCAAATTGATTATTGAACTTGACCAAAGCCATGATTTGTCCAAATTGAATTCTATTGGCCTACTTAGCCCAAAGTGACCTAAAGGTTCAAGTTGGTCTAAATTAAATCCAAATCCAAATTATTTGAAACCAAAGCCTACAATCATCTTCAATTGGTCAACTAAACCCAAACCAACACAACCCAAGTTTTGGCCTCAAATTGGTCAACTTAACCCATTTGATCCAAATGAATTTGAATGAGCTAAAATAAAATCTAAGCCAAACTAAACCAAAACAATTGAGCCAAAACTTCCCAAATTATCATATGAACTTGACCCAGCTGTTAGTTTGACCCAATTTGAACAATTGGTCAACTTGACCCAACCTAACCCAATTTGACCTAAATGAGTCAAATTGAGCCAAACCTAACCAAATCAACTCGAATTGACTTGAAATTTGGGCTAACCCACTTTGGCTCATTTCAAATCTGCCCAAATCAAATCTAATGCAAAATAATCATTATATCATTTGGTCAAGGGAATCACATGAGACAAATCACCCATGTAAGTGGTCATTTCCATTTCATGGCCACTTAGTACTCTCCCAATGGTCCACCTAGTCACCTAGGACACTGCATAACCTGACCCAAGGGGGCTGGGTGGGTCATGACCCATGGAAGATGAAATCACCTCACCCTCCCCATTGGAGCATTTGAAACCCATAGGACACCTATGATTCCTCCTTGGCAGCCACCTCCACACCTTCAACCAACCAAGCCGAGAACTCACCTTCTTGCCACCCATCTCGCTGATGCCAACTAGAAGCCAAACTTGATCCCAGATTCAATTACGATGAAGGGGGTATACACCCTCTCATTTCCACTCAAACACACACAAAAATCATTTCTCAGAGCCCTAGCTACCCAAGATGAGCCATTAGAGCCATTACTTAAGCTTTCAAGCTCATTCCTTGATAAAAATATGCCATTCCCATCCACCCAGAAATAAGACACTCCCATTTCTAACAAACTTCTATATTTATCCATTAAACTCAAATTAACTTTGCACACACCTTCCCTAGGCCTCATCGAGCAAGAACGAATCATCTCCCAAGCTCCAAAAGGTGGACTTCATCAAAGCCAAGCTCCAAATCATGCTTGGCCTTCAAGCAAACATCAGGAATTGATCCAATTATTACTCAACAGGGCTTCATCTCCACTAGATGAAGCATCCTTAATCATTTGAGCCACCAGTTTTGAGCTCCGATGAGCTATTCTTCCAAAACTAATCCTTAGGCAAAAATGGGTTGGAGCTTTTTGAAGAAAACTTATATCTCGTGTGATCTTGATTGTTGGATCCCCTCCGATTGATGTCATGAAGGTGTGTGATCCTTTTGGAGTTGATCTAAGCTCGAGTAAGCTTGGATCAAGTGAGCAATGGTGGACGGACTCCATTCTCCCTCACTCACGTGATGTTAGATCATGCACCGTCCATTCCACGTGATCATAATGATGCGTGATTAGATCGCTAGATTGATTTAATCCTATTAAGTTATGGATTAATCATGTCGTCGATCTTATATCGGACAATGGATGAGAAAGCCCATCCGACGGACGAAAAGGGTCCACCGCGCCACATAGAGCGAGTGGATAAGTTTTAAGTAGCCAATCTGCGCACCATGTGGAAAGTGCACCGTGCGTGCCACCAACATTAGGCTTTAATTAGGCTTAATTAATCATTTTAATTATCATAACTTCTAAAATCAAGAAATTAGAAAATAAGAAAAGCAAAATACTCATATAAATATTTCATAAGAGAATTATTTAAAAATGATCTTAACTAATTTTGAAAAGTAATTAAAGTTTAATTACAAAATTAATTAGCTTAATTACTCCTTAATTACTTGAGCAGTTAATCCTAAATTTTATGGGTTAATTTAATGGGATGACCTCTACCTCCCATGATTTTCTTGGGATTTATTGCTCACTTAATTAGGAAAATTGACTAATTAAACCTTAGCTATGCTTTTAAGTTAATTAATGATTAATTAATCCCATGAATAATAATAAATTGGTAATTAAGTTTATTAATCATTGTTCAACAGTAAGTGAACTAAGGAATAGGGTTGGGACCCCTTTCACTAAGTTTATTTCAACCTTTTTTTAAAATGAAATTTATTAAGATTTAACTAATTAATTAAATCAATTAATCAAATTAAAATTAGAATCACATAAGACCTTAATTAATCATGGGGTAGATCTTTGGTGTTTAATAACCTAAAGGAGTTTAATGAAATTATGGTTAGTCCACATGTGGAAAACCATAAGAGTAATTAATTAAGTCCCTTAATCAAATTAACTATTAATCATGAGCCAATTGCAGGCCCCTTTTATTTCCTAGGATCATTGCAAGTTTATTTTCTATGCATATCATGTTGGCTAATAATTATTTAGTTAATTACTTTAAGGTGGCATAGATGAGGGTAATTAATTCATCTAATTAAGGCTTCAACTTAATTAACCCATAAAATCAACTTAATTACATTTCCTTAAATTAAATCAAATCACTAATGTAGGAATGGGTTTAAAATAACAAGTGATGATTTCTATTCTCCTCATTAAATCAAATCAAATCCAAAACTTAATTAATAAAGAAGATTTAATTTGCTTTAAATAATCTTATTTGATTTGATTATCCTTAAGAACTAGTTTGGTTGAATGAATCACATGCTTATATTTGATTGTCCTTTCCAATCATGTTAAATTTGGTATGTCATTTGAATTCATGCATCCATCTTTTCAAAATCAAGTAAAATAAAATGGATTTTTTTATGTAAGCTTGCATGTGTTGATTTAATTTAATATATGTATGGCTATTATCACTATTAAATCCAAATGTATTTTTCAAAAGCTTATAAATGAATAATAATCTGTTATGATGCTAGTTATAAATACATAAGAAATGCATGTGCTTATAGCTTAAGCATATGAATGTTGAGTTCTCTTTCCTCTATTCATGTATTGATTTACATAAGATTGAATGCTAAAGGGTATATAGTCTGGACATCCTAGGAACATGAGGCCTTAGTTAGCCCCAAGGAGGTTATTTGATTACCTCACTTCCCTAGTTTGTTACATGGTTGGTGAAATCGAAAACAAGAAATGTTGAATTCGAATTTATTCTCTGTTAAAAAAAAACCAAAAACCCTAAACCCTAAACTAAAACCTGAATGCTAAACCTAAAACCTAAATCCTAAACCCTAAACCCTAAAATCCCTAAACCCTAAAGCCTAAAAACCTAAACATATACTAAATAAAACCTAAAAATAAAATAAATAAATTAAACCTAAACCAAAATAAAATAAAAACCTAAACTAAAATCTAAACCTAAACCTAAACCTAAACCTAAACCTAAACCTAAATCTAAACCTAAAAATAAAATCAAATAAAAACTAAACTAAAATAAAATAAATAAAAATCTAAACTAAACTAAAAAATAAAATAAACCTAAAAATAAAAAATTAAATAAAATAAAATAATGTAAAATAAAATAAAATAAAATGAAAATAAAATAAAACTAAATTAAAACCTAAACCTAAATAATAAACCTAAAAATAAAACCTAATCCATAAACTAAAAAAACTTAAACCTAAAATAAAAAATAAACCTAAACTTAACTAAAATAAACTAAACTAAAATAAATAAAACCTAAACCTAAACCTAAAATAAACTAAACCTAAAAATAAACCTAAACTAAATAAAATAAAATATATTAAAAATAAACCTAAAGTTAAACTAAAAAATAAACCTAAAAAATAAAATAAAAACCTAAATCTAAACCTAAAAATAAAAAATAAACCTAAACAAAAAAAATAAAAATAAAAATTAAACTAAACTAAAAAATAAACATAAACCTAAACCTAAACCTAAATAATAAACTAAAATAAAAAACCTAAACTAAAATAAATAAACACAAAATAAATAAACTAAACTAAATTAAAATACAAAATAAACCTAAATAAAAATATAAATTAAATTAAATAAACCTAAACCTACCAATTATCTTAATCTTAAAAAAAACCCTAAACACTAAATCCTAAACCCTAAACACTAAAACCTAAACCATAAACCCTAAACCCTAAACCCTAGCCCTAAACCCTAAACCCTAAACCCTACACCCTAAACTGTAAACCCTAAACCATAAACCATAAACTAAAACCTAAACCTAAAAGAAAAAACCTAAACCTAAACCTAAAACTAAATAAACTAAAAACCTAAACCTAAATAAACTAAAATCAAAACCTAAACCTAAATCTAAATAAACCTAAATAAATAAACTAAAAAATAAACCTAAATAAACCTAAACCCATAATAAAAATAAAAACCTAAACCTAAACCTAAACATAAAAACAAAAGAAAACCTAAACCTAAACTAAACTAAATAAATAAAAATAAAACCCTAAACCTAAATAAATAAACTGAATTAAATAAAAAAAATTAAAATAAATATATAAATAAAATAAAACCTAAACCTTAACCTAAACTAAATAAACCTAAACCTAAAACTTAAATCTAAACTTAAACCTAAACCTAAACCTAAGAACCTAAACCTAAACTAATCTAAAAAACTAAAAACTAAAAAACCTAAACCTAAAAAACCTAAACTTGAATAAAACCTAAACCTAAACTAAACTAAATAAACCTAAACCTAAACCTAAACTAAATAAATAAAATAAAAATAAATAAATAAAAAATAAACCTTAACCTAAACCTAAACCTAAAACTTAAACCTAAACCTAAACCTAAGTAAACCTAAACCTAAAAACCTAAATCTAAAACCTAAACCTAAACTAAAATGAACAAATAAAATAAACCTAAACCTAATAAAATAAAAACCTAAAGTAAAATAAACTAAACTAAAAACCTAAACCTAAAAAATTAAAATAAAACCTAAACCTAAACCTAAACCTAAACCTAAACATAAACCTAAACTAAAACCTAAATATATAAACCTAAACCAAAACTTAAATTAAAAAAAAATATAATAAACCAAAAAATAAAATTTTAAAATAAAAACTAAAATAAATTAAAAAAGTAAAACCTAAACCTAAACCTAAACCAAAAAACATGAACCTAAACCTAAATGTAAACCTAAACCTAAACTAAAATAAACTAAACTAAATAAAATAAATAAAACCTAAACCAAAACCTAAATAACAAAACCTAAACCTAAACTAAATAAACTCAAAAATAAATAAAATAAACCTAAACTAAATAAAACCTAAACCTAAACCATAAACCTAAACTAAATAAAAATAAATAAACCTAAACTAAACCTAAAAACCTAAACCTAAACCTAAAAAACCTAAACCTAAACCTAAATAAAAACCTAAACCTAATCCTAAACCTAAAACTAAATCTAAACCTAAAACTAAACCTAAACCTAAACCTAAACCTAAGTAAACCTAAAACCAAAACCTAAACCTAAACCTAAAATGAATAAATAAAAATAAAATCTAAACTAAATAAAAAAAAATAAACCTTTAAACTAAAACTCTAATCCTAAACTAAAACCTAAACCTAAAAACTTAAGCCTAAACCTAAACTAAACTAAATAAACCTAAATAAATAAAATCTAAATAAATAAACCTAAACTAAATAAACCTAAACCTAAACCTAAACCCTAAAACTCAAAACCCTAAACTTAAACCCTGAACCCTAAACCCAAAACCTAAACCCTAAACACGAAACCGTAAAACTAACCCTAAACCCTAAACCTAAAACCCTAAAACCCTAAACCCTAAACCATAAACCCTAAAACATATAACCATAAATCGTAAACCCTAAACCCCAAACCCGAAAGCCTAAACCCTAAACCCTAAAAAATAAACCCTAAACCCTAAACCTTAAAAACTTAAAAACCTAAACCTAAACTAAATAAAACCTAAAAATAAAATAAATAAATAAACCTAAACCTAAATAAAATAAAAAATATAATATAATAAAAACCTAAACTAAAACCTAAATTTAAACCTAAACCTAAACCTAAACTTAAATAAAAAAAAAAAAAAAAAAAAAAAACTAAACTAATACAAAATAAATAAAAACTTAAACAAAACTAAAAAATAAAATAAACCTAAAAATAAAAGGCCTAAATAAAATAAAACCAAAACGTAAAAACAAAATAAAATAAAAACTAAATAAAAACCTAAACCTAAATAATAAACATAAAAATAAATCCTAAAAATTAATAAAAAATAAAACCTAATCCTTAAACTAAAAAAAACTTAAACCTAAAATAAAAATAAAATAAGCCTAAAGCTTAACTAAATAAACTAAAATAAAATAAATAAAACCTAAACCTAAACCTAAACATTAACCTAAACTAAATAAAATAAAATATACTAAAAATAAACCTAAACATAAACTAAAAAATAAAACCTAAAATAAAAACCTAAAACCTAAACCTAAAAAAATTAAAATAAAAACTTAAACCTAAACCTAAAAATAAAAACTAAAACCTAAACCTAAAAAATAAAATAAAACTAAAACTAAACTAAAAAATAAACATAAACCTAAACCTAAACCTAAAAATAAATTAAAATAAAAAACTTAAATTAAATAAAAATAATAAATAAACCTAAATAAAAATATAAAATAAACTAAATAAACTAAATATACCTAAACCTACCAGTTTACTTAATTATTTAAAAAAAAACCCCATAAACCCTAAACCCTGAACCCTAAATCCTAAACACTAAATCCTAAACCCTAAACCCTAAACCCTAAACGCTAAACCCTAAAAAACCATAAACCCTAAATCATAAAATAATTCTAAACCCTAAACCCTATATCCTAAATCATAAACCCTAAACTCTAAACCCTAAACTAAAATCTAAACCTAAAATAAAAAACCTAAAATTAAATAAACTAAAAACCTAAATCTATATAAACTAAAATAAAAACTTAAACCAAAATAAACTAAAATCAAAACCTAAACCCTAACCTAAACCTAAATAACCTAATGAAATTAAACAAAAAAGTAAACCTAAATAAACTTAAATAAATTAAATAAATAAACCAAAACCTAATTAAACTAAATAAACCTAAACCTAAAATAAAAATAAAGCCCTAAACATAAAAACTAAATAAAAACCTGAACCTAAACCTAAGCCTAAACTAAATAAATAAAATAAAATAAAAACCTAAACCTAAAGCTAAACCTAAACCTAAAAAAATAAACTAAATAAAATAAGCAAAACTAAAACAAATAAATAAACAAAATAAAACCTTAAACCTAAACTAAACTAAATAAAACTAAACCTAAAACTTAAATCTAAACCTGAACCTAAATCTAAACCTAAAAACCTAAACCTAAACCTAAACCTAAACTAAACTAAAAAACTATAAACAAATAAACCTAAACCTAAAAAACCTAAACATAAATAAAACCTAAACCTAAACTACACTAAATAAACCTAAACCTAAACCTAAACCTAAAAATAAACCTAAAACCTAAACTTAAACTAAATAAATAAAATAAAAAAATAAATAAATAAAAAATAAACCTCCTAAACCTAAACTAAAAAAGTAAATAAAATAAACCTAAACCTATAAAAAATAAAAAATCTAAACTAAAATAAACTAAACTAAAACCTAAACCTAAAAGTTAAAATAAAACATAAACCTAAACATAAACCAAAATCTAAACTAAAACCTAAATAAATAAACCTAAACCTAAACCTAAACTAAAATAAATAAGATAAACCTAAAAAAATAAAAAATAAAGATAAACCTAAAATAAGTAAAGTAAAATTAAAATAAAAAAATAAAACCTAAACCTAATCCTAATCTAAACTTAAAAACCTAAACCTCAACCTAAACCTAAACCTAAATATAAAACTAAAACTAAACCTAAACCTAAGCCTAAACCTAAACCTAAACCTAAACCTAAACCTAAACCTAAACCTGAACCTAAACATAAACTAAATAAACTAAAAAATAAATAAAATAAACCTAAACTAAATAAAACTTAAACCTATTAAACCTAAACCTAAATAAAAACCTAAAGCTAAACCTAAACCTAAAACTAAACCTAAACCTGAACCTAAACCTAAACCTAGATAAACCTAAAGCCTAAACCTAAATAAACCTCAACCTAAACCTAATCCTAAATCTAAACCTAAAATAAATAAATAAAAAAAACCTAAAACCTAAAACCCTAAACCTAAACTAAAACCTAATCCTAAACACCTAAACATAAACCTAAACTAAACTAAATAAACCTAAATAAATAAAACCTAAATAAAAATACCTAAACTAAATAAACCTAAGCCTAAAACCTAAAACCTAAATCTAAAAATAAACTAAATAAATAAAATAAACCTAAACTAAACTAAAAACCTAAACAAAAAAATAAAATCTAAACATAAATAAAAAATAAACTAAAACCTAAAACTAAACCTAAACCTAAACCTAATCCTAAATAAACCTAAACAAAAAGAAACTAAAATACACTAAACAAAAAATAAAACCTAAACCTAAACCTAAATAAATAAAAAAATAGAAACCTAAACCTAAACTAAATAAACTAAACAAAATAAACCTAAACCTAAACATAAATAAAAATAAAACTAATTAAACTAAAAAAACCTAAACCTAAGCCTAAAATTAAAATAAACCTAAACTAAAATAAAATAAATAAGTAAACCTAAACCTAAATAAACTAAAACTAAATAAACCTAAACCTAAACCTAAACCTAAACCAAAGCCTAAATTAAAAATAAAACCTAAACCTAAATAAACTAATTAAATAAATTAGGTAAAATACTTTTCATCTGATTGGTGGATTGGTTGTAGCTCCTTGGTTTTTGCTGATTTTTTATTTTCTCTTGCGTGTTGACTGCTTGATCTATGGGGGTTGGAGGGGACTTTGCTTGCCTCTGGCCTATTTTCTCTCCTTCCTCATTTACTGTTGGTGGTTGGGTGGTCCTCATTGGTTTTGTTACCCTTCATTGTTTGTCTGGCTGGGTGACTACCATTTCTATGTTTTGGTTTTTTTGATGATCTCTTGGAGGGTTGTGGCTATGCCTGTTGCTATTTTTTCCACCTATTTTGGGCTCTATTTTGGGTTAGCCTTTTGTTTTGGCTGGTCGCCCCCCTTTCGATATTGGATCCTTTGCTGCTATGGTTGGTTGTTGAGTGGCAGTTGTTGGTCTCTTCACGATTTGATTAGATTTGGTCTTTTTAATACATTTTAGTTATTTCTTCTAGTTTGTGTTGGGGATTCTTGTTGGTTGGCTGTTTTCTCTTTTGATTAGCATGAGGACATCTGCTTTGTGGTTTTTTCCTTCCTGGCCTAGTTATGGCTGATTTTATTGGTGGCTGATACCTGGTGGCTTTTTTTCACTGCCTGCTGGATTGATGGCATCCTTTTCTCTGCTTGGATTGGTCTGGTGTTTACTGATGGCTAGTTGTGGCTCTCCATTGCTTGGAGCTTTGATGACTATTTGAATGATGGTTGTTGTTATTTTTATTTTGTTTTAGTCTCTTTCTAGGCTATTGTATTAGATGTTGCTATGCTTTTGAATTGGCTTGTCCCTTTGAATTCTTCCTTGCTGATGGTGGCTCTATCACTGACCTTGCTGTATCTTCTGGGTGGCTAGCTATTTGTGACTGGTCTACTATGGTTTTGGTTGGTTGTTTGGCTGTTGGCTGAATTTTTCTTTATTTAATGCGCCTAGAATCCTTTTGCTTTGCTTCAATGTTGGCTTGTATCAGGTATGTTGGCTATGATGGCCTGATGTTACCCATATCTTCTTTTTGGTTGGTAGCATTGCATATGAATGTAACCCATCTTAATAAGTATGGATGCTCATATGCATTGTTGCCCTTGAGATGATCTTAACTAAGCTTGAGCCTTTTCTTTCTCACCTCTCTAATTGATTTCTTTATCCTTATTCTTGTTAAATATATTGCCTTTGTAGTGTTTTGCATATTTCTTTTATAAGTTGGAACTTTTAGATGGAATGATCGTACTACCAACTCAATGTTGATGTGGATCTTTCTATCTTGCCTCTCAAAAGGGATCATGAGCAGTTGTTGACAAGTCTTTTGACTTTTTTTTATATTTAATAGTCTTAATATGTATCTTTTCCTCTTTTGCTTTTTTGGTTGTTACTATTTCTATTTGTTTTTCCATTGTACATAGATGGGAGTTTAGCTCTTAGTTTAGCCTAGAGAAGTAGATCTTTGAGCTATTAAGGACTTTGTATGCTTTTCTCTTATGTTAATAAAATTCTAACCTTTCCTTAAAATAAAAATAAAAATCCTAAACCCTCAACCTTAAACCCTAACCCTAACCCTAAACCCTAAACCCTAAACCTTAAACCCTAAACCCTAAACCCTAAAACCTAAACCATAAACCATAAACTAACCTTAAACACTAAACTCTAAACCATAAATACCCTAAACCCTAAATCCTAAACTCTAAACACTATACCCTAAAACCCTAAACCTAAAAACTAAAACCCCCAAACTCCTAAACTAAACCTTAAACCCTAAACCTAAAATCCTAAACCTAAACCCTAAACCCTAAACCCTAAATCCTAAACCTAAAACCTCAACCAAACCCTATACTAAACTCTAAACCCTAAACACTAAAACCTACAACCATGACAATAAAACCTAAACTAAACTCCTAAATCAAACACTAAACCTAAACCCTAAACCAAAAAAACCTAAACCTAAATTACTAAAAAAAATAAAATAAAAAGAAGTCTAAATAAAGAAAACCTAAACTAAAACCCAAACCTAAACCTAAACCTAAACTTAAAAATAAAATAAAATATAAAATAAAAATAAGACTAAAATAAAAAATAAAAACCTAAACTAAACTAAAAAAATAAAATAAACCTAAAATAAAAAAACCTAAATAAAATAAAGGCTAAACATTAAAATAAAAATAAAATAAAACTAAAATAAAAAATAAAAACTAACTAAAACCTAAACCTAAAAAATAAACCATAAAGTAAAACATAAAAATAAATAAAAAATAAAACCTAAACAATAAACTAAAAAAAACACTAAACCAAAAATAGATAAAATAAAATAAACATAAACCTAAACTAAGATAAACTAAACTAAAATAAATAAAACCTAAACCCTAAACCCTAAACCCTAAAACATACAACCCTAAACCCAAAACCCTAATCCTGAAACCCTAAACCTTAAACCTAAAACTCAAAACCCAAAACCATAAACCCAAAACCCTAAAACCTAAAACCTAAACCTAAATTAAATAAACCTAAAATAAAATAAATAGAAAACCTCTAAATAAAATAAAATAAATAATAACCGAAACTAAAACCTAAACCTAAACATAAAAATAAAATAAAATAAAAAATAAAAACTAAAATAAAACAAAATAAATAAAAACCTACACTAAACTAGAAAATAAAATAAACATAAAAATAAAACCTAAACGTAAAATAAAAATAAAATCAACTTAAAATAAAATAAAATAAAACCTAAACTTAAACAATAAACCTAAAAATAAATAAAAATTAAAACCTAAACTATGAACTAAAAACAACCTAAGCCTAAATAAAAAAATAAATCATAACCTAAACTAAAATAAAATAAAATAAATAAATAAAAAACTAAACCTAAACCTAAAATAAACTAAACCTAAACCTAAACATAAACTAAATAAAATTAAATAAACTAAAAAATAAACCTAAACCTAAACTAAAAGAAAACCTAAAAGTTATACTAAATAAAACCTAAAACCTAAACCTAAAAGAAGTAAAAAAAAATAAAAAAACCTAAACCTAAAATTAAAATTAAAATAAAACTAAACTAAAAAAATAAACAAAAACCTAAACTTAAACCTAAAAAATAAACTAATATAAATAAACATAAAAAAAACCTAAATTAAAATATAAAATAAGCTAAAAAAAATAAAAAACATAAACATACTGGATTCTTTAATTTTTTTTTTAAAAAATCCTAAAACCTTAACATTTAATCCTAAACCCTAAAACCTAAGCCCTAAACCCTATACCCTACAAAACCCTTAACCCTAAACTAACCCTAAACCCTAAATCATAAACCCTAATCCTTAAACCCTAAACTTTAAACCCTAACCCTAAACCCTAAACCCTAAACCTTGAACCCTAAAACCCTAAACCTTAAACCCTAAACTAACCTAAACTCAACTCTAAAGTTTAAACCATAAACCCTAAACCCTAATCAAAAATAAACCATAAGTTAACCCTAAACCTAAACTCAAAACCCTAAATAAAATCAAAACAAAAAAACCCTAAAACCTAAACACTAATCATAAACCTAAACCCCTAATAAACTAAACTTAAATCAAACCCTAAACCCTAAACCCTAAAGCTAAAACCCTAAACCATAAACCCTAAACCCAAAACCCAAAACCCAAAACCCAAAACCCTAAACCTTTAACCTTAAACCCTAAAAACCTAAAAACATAAACCAAAACTAAATAAAACCTAAAAATAATATAAATAAAAAACCAAAATAAAATAAAACAAAAAAACAAAAATTAAAACCTAAAAATAAAATAAAATAAAAATTAAAAATTAAAATAAAATAAAAGAAATAAAAATCTACAATAAACTAAAAAATAAAACCTAAACATAAAAAGAAAATAAAATCAACCTAAAATAAAATAAAATAAAAATCAAAACTAATAATAAACCTAAAAATAAAACCTAAAATAAATAAAAAATAAAACCTAAACCATAAACTAAAAATAAAACCTAAACCTAAAATAAAAAAATAAACCTTAACCTAAACTAAAATAAACTAAACTAAAATAAATAAAACATAAACCTAAACCTAATCCTAAACTAAATAAAATAAACTAAACTAAAAATAAACCTAAACCTAAACAAAAAAGAAAACCTAAAAAGACACGATACACACCTTTTGTGGATCATAGATAATACAATAGAAGTTATTATCTTCGCCACCTAGTCATTACTTTTGTCCAATCAGGGATTATATGCTAGCTTAAATTCATTCGTGCCATAACACCGGGACACCCTATTTGAGAGATGGCCCCTTTCACTTGGACCCATGGAGGGAATCTACAAAGACTCCTTATTAAGTCAATGGTTGAAATAGGGTTGTAATCCTAACCAAAAATATTCAAAATAGCAGAGTTAACAAAAATAAATTCATGTCACAAAAAAGTTGATAGTTGGCATGCTGGTTTCGGCTGCTTGCCCTTCATCCCTGAAGGTCCATGTTTTATAGCTGATATTGATGGTTGCATGGAAGCACCAACTAGTTGGGAATGCATTATAGATGATGGCACATTGAGAGGCAAAGAAGGTATTGAGTGAGATGTATCTTTCCTCTTGTGAGATCCTAAAACACTAGGACTAGGTAGTGAATCAGGAATAGGCTTGCATGATTCATCAAACCAAGTTGCCTCCCTCCTACTTGCCTCCACTCCCTTTACAGATCAAACATTTCATGTCAACAATTAGAATAGAAACACAAAAGTACAATACAAATAGCGATGTACTATACCTTATTCTTCTGATAAGGTCATTTGAATTAACCATGCTTAATAGTTCTCTCCATATCGACACTTTTAATTCAGTTCTAGTTCAAGAATTAAAGTTTCCTTCTAAAGAATTAATTTCAAATGAAATGTGATGAGAACTATTAAGGAGACTTAATAACTAAGAAAATAAACATAAACCTAAACTTAAACATATAAAATAAACTAAAATAAAACCTAAACTAAAATAAATAAACAAAAAAAATAAACTAAACTAAATAAAAATAATAATCCTAAATAAAAATATATAATAAACTAAATAAATCTAAACCTACTGGTTCCTTTAATTTTAAAAATAACCATAAACCCTAAACCTTAAACCCTAAACCCTAAACACTAAATCCTAAACCCTAAAACCTAAAACCTAAACCCTAAACCATAAAACTAACCTAAACCTAAACCTAAACTAAAACCTCACCCTAAACTAAAACCCCTAAACCTAAAACCTAACCTAAACCTTAAAGTTTAAACCTAACCCTAAACTAAAAAACTATAAATCATAACTAATCTAAACCTAAACTTAAACCCTAACCCTAACACTAAACCTTAAACTTAAACTATAAACCTAAAACCTAAACCAAACCAATCTCTAAACCACTTAAACCTAAAACCCTAAACCTAAACTTAAACTATAAAACCTAAAACTTAACTAACTTAAACCTAAACACTAAAACCTAAACCCTAAAGTCTAAACACTAAACCTAAAACCTAAACCCTAACCCTAAATCTTAAACCCTAAAACCTAAACCTAAACCCTAAAACCTAAAACCCTAAACCATCCCTTATAACCTAAACTATAAACTAAACCTTAAACCTAAAACTACAACTAAACCCTAAACTCCTAAAACCCTAAAACTCAAAACCCTAAACCCTAAACCCTAAACTTAAAACCTATCCTAAACCCTAAACCCTAAACCCTAAACTCAAACCCTAAACCCTAAACCCTAAACTATAAACCTAAATCCTAAACCATTAACCCTAAAAACCTAAAAACATAAACTTAAATTAAATAAAACCTTAAAATAAAATAAATGAAAGAACCTAAACCTAAATAAAATCAAAACCTAAACCTAAAACAAAACCAAAACCTAAAAAAAATTAAAAAATAAAAACTAAATTAAAATAAAATAAATGAAAACCTAAACTAAACTAAGAAATAAAACAAACCTAAAATAAAATACTTAAATAAAATAATAACTAAACATAAAATAAAAATAAAATAAACCTAAAATAAAATAAAATAAAACTAAATAAAACCTTTCTAAAAAAATAAACTTAAAAATATAACCTAAAAATAACTAAACAATAAAACCTAAACCCTAAACAAAAAAAATAAACCTAAATCTAAAATAAAAAAATGAAATAAACATAAACCTAAACTAAAATAAAATAAACTAAAATAGTTAAAACTTAAACCTTGAACCCTAAGTCCTAAACCCTTAACCCTAAGACCCTAAACCCTAAACACTAATCATATAACCCTAATCCTACAACCCTAAACCCTAAACACTAAAAAACCCTAAACCCCAAGCCCTAAAACCCAAAACCTTAAACCTTAATCTAACCCTAAACCCTAAACCGAAAAAATCCTAAACCCTGAAGCCTAAACCCTAAATTCTAAACCCTAATCTAACCCTAAACCCTAAGCTAACCCAAAACCATAAACCCCAAACCCCAAAACCCAAAATCCTAAAGTGTAAACATTAAACCCTAAACCCTAAACCCTAACCCTAAATCATAAACCCAAAAAATACTAAACCCTAAAATAAACCCTAAACCCTAAACCCTAAACCCTATAAACTTAAACCTTAACTAAAGAAAACATAAAAATAAAATAAATAAACAAAACCTAAACCTAAATAAAATAATAAAATAAAATAAAATAAAACCTAAACTAAATGAAAAAATAAAATGAATCGAAGAATAAAAAGCCTAAATAAATAAAAAACTAAATGTAAAATATAAATAAAATAAACTTAAAATAAAATATAATCAAAACTAAATAAAAGCCTAAACATAAAAAATTAACCTAAAAATAAATAAAAAATAAAACCAAAACCCTAAACTAAAAAAAACCTAAACCTAAAATAAAAAAAAATAAAATAAAATAAAATAAACCTAAACCTAAAATAAAATAAATTAAACTAAATAAATAAAACTAAACCTAAACCTAAAATAAACTAAACCTAACCCTAAACCTAAACTAAATAAAATAAAATAAACTAAAAATAAACCTAAACTTATAAATAAACCTAAAATAGAAACCTAAAACCTAAATATAAAAAAATAAAACAAAAACCTAAACCTAAACCTAAAAACAACCTAAACATAAAAAATAAAATGAAAATAAAACTCAACTAAAAAATAAACATCAACCTAAACCTAAACCTAAAAACAAACTAAAATAAAACCAAAATAAAATAAATAAACTAAATAAAGTAAAAATAAACCTAAATAAAATAAAAATAAAGTAAACTAAAATATAAAAAATATACTAAATATACTAAATAAACCTAAACTTAGTTATGATAAATTAAATTAAACCCTAAACCTACAACCCTAAACCCTAAACTAACCCTAAATAAAAAAAAAAAAAATAACCATTAAACCCCTAACCTAAACCCTAAACCCTGAACGCTAAACCCCAAACCCTAAACCCTAAACCTAAACCTATAACACTAAACGTACAACCCTAAACCCTAAATCCTAAACCCCAAACTAAACTCACTAAAGTTAAACCTAAACCTAATCCTAATCCAAAAAAATAAAGGAAAATAAAAGACATAAACTAAAATAATTATGCCTAAAGTAAATAAACAAAACTAAATAAAAATAAAAAATAAACATAAATAAAAAAAATAAAATAAACTAAATAAACCTAAACCTACCGGATTACTTAATTTTTTTTTTTTAAAAAAACCTTAAACCTTAAATCCTAAACCCTAAACCCTAAACCTTAAACCCTAAACCTTAAACCCTAAACCTACAACCCTAAACCCTAAATCCTAAACCCTAAAAAACCCTAAACCTTAAACCCTAAATCCTAAAAGCATAAACCCTAAGACCCTAAATCCTAACATTAAACCTTAAACCCCAAAGCCTAAACCTAAACCTAAACTTAAAGTAACTAAATAAATTAAAAATAAACCTAAAACCTAAACCTTAAGAATGGGCAGAACCTTGACGGAAGGAATATCACCATCAACCAGGCTCTGTCTAGATCTGGCAGTGGAGGTGAAGAAAAAGGCGGTGATTATCGTAGTGCTGGTGGGGGATCTAGAGGTGCTGGTGGACATGGATGTGGTGGTCAGAGCAGTGGTGGTTAAGGAGGCAGGAGGAGCGACGGAGGTTACAACCGTGGTGGTGGCGGAGGGAGAGAACGGGATATGATGGTGGATCCCACTACTACTAAGCATGGTTCTATGGGAGGAGAAATTGAAGAAGATGACTGACCGGCTTATGGAACTGTCTTTACATAGTTCTAGTTATTTAGGGTTTTGATTTTTCTATGCTCATTTTGATCCATGTCAACACTAGTGTCTTAAAAAACTTGGTGTATTACTCGATTAATTAAATCAAAAAGAAGAATTGTTGAATCTGAATTTGTTTTCGGTTAAAAAAAACTAAAAACCCTAAGTCCTAAATTAAAACTTAAACCATAAACCTAACACCCAAACCATAAACCCAAAACCATAAACCCTAAACCCTAAAACACTAAACCCTAAACCCTAAACCCCAAATGCTAAAACCTAAACCTTAAACCCTAAACCCTAAACCCTAAACCTTAAACCCTAAACCCTAAAACTTAAACTCTAAACCCTAAACCCTAAAAAGCTAAAAACTAAAACCTAAAAGAAAATATTAAAATTAAAATTAAAAACTAAACTAAAATAAAATAAATAAAACCTAAACTAAATTAAAAAATAAAAAACTTAAATAAAAATAAATTAAAAATAAACCTAAACTAAATAAAATAAAAAATAAATAAAAACCTAAATAAAAATAGAAATAAAAGTAAACCTAAATAAAAATTAAAAAAAATAAAATAAACAAAAATAAATAAAAAATAAACTAAATAAACTAAATAATCCTAAACCTACCAATTTTTTAAATTAAAAAACCCTAAACCCTAAACCATAAACCTATAATGCTAAACCCTAAACCCTAAACCCTAAGCTAACCCTAAACCCTAAACCTTAAATAAAAGTAAATAAAGAATAAATGAAATAACCACCCTAAACCCTAAATCTTAAAATTAACACTAAACCCTAAACCCTAAACCCTTAACCTACAACCCTAAACCCTAAAACCCTTAACCCTAAACCTAAACCCAAAAAATAACCCTAAACCCTAAACCCTAAACCCCAAACCCTAAACCCTAAAAACCTAAAAACTTTAACCTAAACTAAATAAAACTTAAAAGTAAAATAAATAAAAAAACCTAAACCTAAATAAAATAAATAAGATGAAAACCTAAACCTAAACCTAAACCTAAACTTAAAACTAAAAAAATATAATAAAAAAATAAAAACTAAACTAAAATAAAATAAATAATAACCTAAACTAAACTAAAAAAATAAAATAAACCTAAAAATAAAAAACATAAATAAAATAAAAACTAAACCTAAATAAAAATAAGAAATAAAATAAACTTAAATAAATAAAAAGTAAACTAAATAAACCTAAAACTACTAGTTTTCTTAATTTGAAAAAAACCCTAAACCCTAAACTTAACCTAAAGTAATTAAATAAATTAAAAAATAATCCTAAAACCTAATAAACCTAAACCTAAACCTAAACCCTAAGAATGGGCATAACCTTGATGGTAGGAACATCACCCGACAAAGCTAAGTCTAGCGGGAGGCGAAGGTGGAGGCGAGTCATCGTAGTGGTGGGGGGGGATCTGAGGTGGATATGGAGGGTGGTGAATGGTGGTGGTTATGGAGGTAGGAGGAGCATGGAGTGAGGTAGTGGTGGAGGGGAGATGATAGGATGGTCGATGCTACTCGAGAGGACATGGAGAAATGATGGAAATTGGAGAAACCGAATGACCGATCCAAATGCGCTTATGGAACTGTCTTTAAAGAGAGACGGTTCTAATTATCTAGGGTTTGATTATGCATGCTCATTTTTAATCTATGTCGCGCTTGTGTCTTAGAAAGCTTGGTGTGTTACTTGGTTGATGAAATCAAAAAGAAGAAATGTTGAATCTGAATTTGTTCTCGTTAAAATAATAATAATAATAATAACCCTAAACCCTAAAACCCTAAACTCTCAACCATAAACCTTAAAACCTAAACCCTCAACCATAAACCTACAACCCTAACCTTAAACCCTAAACCCTAAACCCTAAACCCTAAACCCAAAACCCTAAACCCTAACCCTAACCATAAATCATAAACCCTAAACCCTAAACCATAAACCCTAAACCCTAAACCCTAAACCCTAGAGTAAACCTAAACTCTAAACCTAAAACCATAAAAACCCTAAACCATGAAGACTAAACCCTAAACCTTAAACATTAAACCCTAAACTAACCCTAAACCCTGCTAACCCCTAAACCCTAAACTCAAAACCCTAAAACTATAAACTAAAGTTTAAATAAACCCTAACCTAAACCCTAAACTTAACCCTAAACCCTAAAATCCTAAACCCTAAACCATAAACCTTAAATGTTAATCCCTAAAAACCTATACCTAAACTAAATAAAACCTAAAAATAAAATAAATAAAATACTAAAACCTAAAAATAAAAATAAAATAAAATAAACTAATATAAATAAATTTAAATAAAACAATAAAAACTTAAATTATACTAAAAAAATTAAATAAACCTAAGAATAGAAAACCTAAAAAAAAAACTAAACCCCTAAATCCCAAACCCCTAAACCTAAACCCTAAACCCCTAAATCCCAAAACTAAAACCCTAAACCCCTAAAACCCTAAAACCTACAACCCTAAACCTTAAAGCCTGAAACTAAAACATAAACCTAAATCTAAACCTAAACTTAAAAAATAAACTAAAATAAATTAACCTAAAGTAAGTAAACAAAACTAAATAAGAACAAAAAATAAACATAAATAAAAACAAAAAATAAAATAAAATTAAATAAAAAAAATATGCTAAATAAACCTAAACCTATCGATTTACTTAATTAAAAAAAACATTAAACCTTAAATCATAAACCCTACCCTAAACCCTAAACCCAAAACCCAAAACCTACAACCCTAAACCCTAAACCCTAAATCCTAAACCCTAAATAACCCTAAAACCTAAACCCTAAATTGTAACCCTAAACCCTAAACCCTAAAAGCATAAACCATAAAACCCTAAACTCTAAAACCTTAAACTCTAACACTAAACCCTAAACCCTAAACCCCAAACCCTAAACCTAACCCTAAGTAACTAAATAAATTAAAAAAATAAACCTAAACCCTAAAACCTAAAAACCCTAAGAATGGGCAGAACCTTGATCCGCATGAACATCACCATCAACCAGTCTCAATCTAGATCTGGAGGTGGAGGCGAAGGCAGAGGTGGCAATTATCATAGTGCTGGTGGGGGATCTGGAGGTCCTAGTGGACATGGAAGTGGTGGTCAGCGTAGTGGTGGTTATGGAGTGGGAGGAGCGATGGAGGTTATAGCCATGGTGGTGGCGAGGAGAGATCGATATGATGGTGGATCCCACTACTGAGAGGCGGGTGGTTATGATGAACGAGAAATTGAGAACACCAATCCGCTTACTACTAATTGTGTCTTTATAGAGATAGTTCTAGTTATCTATGGTTTCTAATTTTCCCTATGCTTGCTCATTTTGACCTATGTCATCACTAGTGTCTTAGAAAACTTGGTGTGTACTTGGTTGATGAAATAAAAAAGAAGATAATTTGAATCTGAATTTATTCTCAATTAAAAAAAGATAAAAACCCTAAACACTAAACAAAAACCTAAATCATAACCTAAAAATAAAACCCTAAAGCCTTCCATATAAACCCTAAATCCTAAACCTAAACCCTAAACCCTAAAACACTAAACCCTAAACCCTAAATGCTAAAACCTAAATCGTAAACCCTAAACCCTAAAACTTAAACCCCAAACCCTAAACCCTAAACCCTAAACCCTTAACCCTAAAAAGCTAAAAACCTAAACCTAAAAAGAAAAAAAAAAGCTAAACTAAAATAAAATAAATAAAAACCTAAACTAAACTAAAAAATAAAAACCAAAAATAAAATAAAAACTAAACCTAAAATAAAAATAAAAATAAAATAACCTAAACAAAAATAATATAAAAACTAAATAAAACTTAAAAAAATAAAAAAAAAAATAAAAATATAATAAACTAAAATAAATAAAAAAATAAACTAAATAAACATAAATATAATAGTTTACCTAATTTTTAAACAAGTAAAAAAAATAAAAGATAAAAATAAAATAAAATAAAACCCTAAACCCTAAACCCTAAATCCATAAATCCTAAACCCCAAACCCTAAACCCTAAACCCTAAAACCCTAAACCCTAAACACTAAAACCTAAAACCCTAAACCCTAAACCCTAAAACCTACAACCCTAAACCCTAAGCCCTAAACCCAAACCTTAAACCCTAAACCCTAAACCCAAAAAACCTAAAAAACTAAACCTAAACCAAATAAAACCAAAATACAACAACAAGTCAGCTTCATGAATTCTATCATTCCACTATGTGTAAATTCATTTAATTCAAGTATACTAATGCCATTTTTATACAACTTGACCAAGTCTTTTTAGGTCTACCTCTACCTTTCTTAACATAAGGAAAATCTAATGCATCTACTCTCCTAACCAAGTCATCGGATGGTTGATGCTTTATGTGGCCAAACCATCTAAGGTGACTTACTCTAATCTTATCTACCGGGAGCTACTCCAACTTTTTCCCGAACATACTCATTTTGCATTTTATCTCCAAGAGTAAAGCTACTCATCCACCTATGCATTCTCATCTCTGTAATAGTTAACTTAGTCTTATGCTTCTCTTTTATTGGCCATTATTCTATACCATAAGTCATTGCAGGTCTTACCACTATCTTATAAAATTTTCCTTAAGTTTAAGTGGAACTTTTCTATCACACAACAAGCCAGATGCATTCCTCCACATAAACCATCCAACTTGAATTCTATTAATAACATCTCCATAAATTTCACCATCATTTTGAATATTAGAGCCTAAATATCTAAATCAGTCACTCTTATTAATGACTTGTTCACCTAATGTCACAACACTACCACTAGAACTTCTATAACTAAAATTACACTCCATATATTCAATTTTAGATCTACTTAAATGAAAACCTTTAGACTCTAATGTTGACCTCCATTATTCAAGTTTCTCTTGGACTCTCTCTCTAGAAGAATGTCATCAACTAAAAGCATACACCAAGGTACATCTTCCTGTAAATGCCTAGTAAGAACATCCATAACTAAAGTAAAAAAGATAAAGGCTTAAAGCTGATCCTTGATGTAATCCAACTGAAATAAGAAAATATTTTGTCAATCCTCCTTGTATTTGGACACAAGTAATCTCTAGTATACATATCCAATGACTTGAATATAACCAATATTAAGTCCTTTCTCTAGAACTCTCAAAGAACATCTCTTGAAACTTTATCATAGCTTTCTAAATCAATAAATATCATATGTAGATCCTCCTTACTTCTCTATACTTCTCCATCAAACCTCTTAACAAATGTATAACATTCATAGTAGATCTACGGCATGAAACAAACTAATTGTGAGAAAATTTTGTACCACATCGTAACCTATGCTCACTATTCTCTCCCATAACTTTAATGTGTGACACATTAACTTAATTCCTATATAATTTGCACACTCTTCTGCATCACCTTTATTCTTAAATATAAGAACCAACAAACACTTCCTCCACTCATCTAGCATCTTTTTAGTCCTTAAAATAACATTAAAAAGATTATAAGCCAAGAAATTCCTTGATCTCCTAAACATTTCCACACTTTATTGGAATATCATTAGGTCCTACTATTTTCCACATTTCATTTTCTTTAAAGCTTCTCTAACTTCATTTACTAATACAACGATAAAAAACAAAATTCTATTTTTTTAGGTATTAAGGTTGCTAAATTAATCATACTTTTAGATACGTCATTGAAAAGTTTATCAAAATATCTCATCCACCTATTTTCAATATCCTTTTCTAAGAAAAGCACTTTATTATTTTCATCCTTAATACACCTCACTTGAACTAGGTCTTTACTTCTCCTATCCCTTTGGTTGGCTAACTTATACATATATCTTTCACTTTCTTTGGTATCTAATCTATTGTATAAATCACTAAAAGCTAAATTTTTTTGCATCATATATTGCTTTTTTAGAATCTCTACAGGCCACTTTATATCTTTCCCAATTTTTTGAGTTTTTACATCTAAACCAAGTTTTATAACATTGCTTCTTATTTCTTATCTTTTCTTGCACACATTGACTCCACCACCAACTATTTTTATTAAAAGAAGCTTTTCCTTTTGATTCTCCAAGCATATTTTAGCAACATGCTTAATTTCACTTGCTACTTTTTCCCACATAACATTAGCTTCCTTATGAACATCCCAAATTCTAAGCTCTTGTAGCTTGCTCTTAAAAATATTTTTATTTGTGTTCTTTAAGTGTCCCCATTTAACCCTAGGATAATAATTTGATTTATTTTTCCTCTTACAATCTTTCATTTTATAATCTAAAACTAACAATCGATGTTCGGTACTTAAACTTTCAATTTGAATGACCTTATAATCTTTACAATCTAAAAAATCTATTTTTCTTATCATAAAATAATCAATCTGTGTTTTACAAGCTCCATTTTTATAAGTAATAATATGTTCATCTCTTTTCTTAAATAAAGAATAGCAATTACAAAATCATAAGCTAAAGAAAATCTAATGTAGTCTACCTTCTTCATTAGTCCCCAAATCCATAACCACCATGAATACTTTTAAAATCTTTTACCACTCTACCAACATGTCCATTTAAATCTCCTCCAATAAATATTTTTTCTTCAAAGGTATCTTTTGTATTAATCCTCTAATTCCTTCCAAAAATTTTCTTTTGATCTTACATCCAAACCTACTTGAAGAGCATAAACACTTATAACATTGATAATCTTAGTATCAACAATAATCTTTAAAGCTATAATTCTATCTCCACATCTTTTGATATTTATAACATTATCCTTCAAACTTTTATCTATAATCACACCTACACCATTTCTAGTTTGGCTTCTACCTGAATACCAAAGTTTAAAACCTAAACTATCAAGCTCCTTGGCCTTCTCCCCAACCCATTTAGTTTCTTGAACACATAAAATATTTATCTTTCTATGACCCATAATATATATTAATTCCATTAATTTACCTATAAGAGTACTTGTATTCCAAGTTCCTAACCTAATTCTGGTTTCATGGACTAACTTTGCTCGTGATCATCCATATAATGTGGGAACTTGCTTTATTTAACACTACACTGCACGCATGTAGTGGCTTGCACATTTTTTTTCACTATATTTAAGCCATACAACGCCGCCTGGGACCCCTAGCATTAGCACAATGATTTAAAGGATTCATGTCATGATTATTTCGACAAGTTTTACTGTCGACTACATATAACCCTCCACTTTTCACATCCAGACTTGGGACCGGTAAAGGTAGTGTTAAAAACCTAAACTATAACCTAAACCTAAACCTAAACCTAAAAAATAAAATAATATAAAAAATAAAAACTAAACTAAAATAAAATAAATAAAAACCTAAACTAAGCTAAAAATAAAATAAACCAAAAAATAAAAACCTAAATAAAATAAAACTAAATGTAAAATAAAAAAATAAACCTAAAATAAAATAATATAAAACTAAATAAAACCTAAACCTAAAATAAACAAATTAAAATAAACCTAAACCTAAACTAAAATAAACTAAAATAAAATAAATAAAACCTAAACCTAAAATAAATGAAACCTATACCCAAAACTAAATAAAATAAAATAAACTAAAAATAAACCTAAACCTAAACTAAAAAAATAAAACCGAAAAATAAACCAAAAAGTAAAAACCTAAAACCCAAACTAAGAAAAATGAAATAAAAACCTAAACCTAAACCTAAAAAAAAAAAACCTAAACCTAGAAAATAAAATAAACTAAACTAAAAAATAAACATAAACCTAAACCTAAAAATAAACTAAAATAAAAAAGTAAACTAAACTAAATAAAATAAAAAATAAACTTAAATAAAAATAAAAAATAAAATAAACTATAATAAATAAAAAATAAACTAAATAAACTAAATCTTTTTTTAATTTAAAAAAATCCCCTAAACCCTAAACACTAAATCCTAAACATTAAACCCTAGAACTAAGCCTAAACCCTAAACCCTAAACCTACAACACTAAATCCTAAACACTAAACTAACCTTAAACCCTAAACCCTAAATAAATAAATAAATAAAACCCTAACCCCAAATCCTAAACCCTTAACCTACAACCTTAGCCTAAACCCTAAACCCTAAACCCATAACCTAAAACCCTAAACCCTAAAATCCCTAAACCCTAAACAATAAAACCCTAAACCTAAACCCTAAACCCTTCCCTAAACCCTAAACCCTAAACCCTAAACCTAAGAACCTAAAATCCTAAACTTAAACTAAATAAAACCTAAAAATAAAAAAATAAAAAACTTAAACCTAAATAAAATAAAATAAAATAAAAACCTAAACTAAAACTTAAACCTAAACCTAAAACTAAAAATAAAATATAATAAAAAATAAAACTAAACTAAAATAAATAAATAAAACCTAAACTAAACTAAAAATAAAATAAACCTAAAAGAAAAAAAACTAAATAAAATAAAACTAAACTTAAATAAAATAAAAATAAAATAAACTAAAATAAATAAAATAAACTAAATAAACCTAAACCCACCGATTTTTTTAATTTTAAAAAAACCCTAAACCCTAAACCCTAAACTCTAAATCCTAAACCCTAAACCCTAAACCTACCCTAAAGTTACTAAATAAATTTAAAAATACTCCTAATCCCTAAAACCTAATAAACCTAAACCTAAACCTAAACCCTAAGAATGGTCATAACCTTGATGGAACATCACCGGCCAACCGTGCTCACCCAGATCCGGATGGAGGCGAAGGTGGAGGCGGTGGTTATCAGTGGTGGTGGATCCGAGGTGCCGGGTGGATATGGAGTTGGTTGAAAAGGATGCATGGAGGCGGAGGAGCATCAAGGTTACCATGGTGGTGGCAGGGAGAGACCGGGATATGATGGTGGATCCCGCTACCGAGAGGCGTGGTGGTTCGATGGGACCTGAGAAACCAAGAACGCTAATCCGACTCCGCTTATGAAACTATGCCTTTACAATAGAGACAGTTCTAATTATCAAAGGGTTTTTAATTTTCTCTATTCGTGCAAATTTTTTTTCTATGTCATCGATTGTGTCTTAGAAAACTATGTGTGTTCCTTGGTTGATGAAATCAAAATGAAGAAATGTTGAATCCAAATTTGTTCTCTATTAAAAAATAATAATAATAATAATAACCCTAAACCCTAAGCCTAAAACCTAAACCTGAGACTTAAACCCTAAAAACATTAAACCCTAAACCTTAAGCCCTAAACCCTAAACCATATACCCTATACCCTATACCCTAAACCCTAAAACTCTAAACCCTCAACCCTAAACCCTAAAACCTAAACCCTACCACTAAACTAAACCCTAAACCCTAAACCTAAAAAAACCCTAAACCCTAAACCAAAACCCTAAAACTCCTATACCCTGAAGCCTAAACCCTAAACCTTAAACCCTATACCCTAAACTAACCCTAAACCCTAAGCTAACCCTAAACCCTAAACCCTAAAACCAAAACCCTAAAAACCCAAAAGCCTAAAGCCTAAACACTAAACCCTAAACCCTAAACCCTAACCCTAAACCCTAAACCCTAAAGCCCTAAAGCCCTAAACCCTAAAACCCTAAACCCTAAACTATAAACCTGAAACCATAAACCCTAAAACCTAAACCTAAACTAAATAAAAACTAAAAATAAAATAAATAAATAAACATAAGCCAAAACTTAAAAAAATAAAATAAAATAAAATAAATAAACTTATCTTATATTTTTAAAAAAATTATAAACCCTAAATCCTAAAATCATAAAGCCTAAAGCCTAAAACCTACAACCTAAACCCTAAACCCTAAAAAACCTTAAACCCTAAACCCTAACCCTAAATCCTAAACCCTAAAAGCATAAACCCTAAGACCCTAAACCCTAAACTTACACCCTAAACCATAAACCCTAAACCCTAAACCCTAACCCTAAACCCTAAACCATAAACCCCAAACCCTAAACTTAAACATAAAGTAACTAAATAAATTAAAAAATAAACCTAAACACTAAAACATAATAACCTAAACCTAAACCTGAACCCTAATAATGGTATCTCCTTCTAATGGAGGCCTGGAATATTTTTGGTCGGTACTGCTGAGATTTGGTTTCCCTCTAGTTTTGGTGGCTCTCTCCTCTTGTTGGTCTCCTATTGTATTGGCTTTAGGATGGCCTGGTGATTTGTAGGCTTCAGAGCTTACTTGTTTGCCTTTTTCCCTAGCCTCTTTTTTATGATGGTTTATTTGGTTGGTGGTTGCTTGATGATTGTGGTATTTTCCAGCCTTTTGCTTTTGGTTTTGGCTATCTGGAATTATGATTATTGGTTGAGCCTGGCTGTGGGCTTTGGTCCTTCCTAGGCTGAGTTACTCTCTAGAGTCATATCACCATCTAGTTTCTTCTAGTTATGTTTTGATGCTTTTTTATGTTGTTTTCCTGTTCGTTGATGGCCCATTGGCTTGTCATTTCTTTCTGTTGTGGGATGAACCTATATGTTGTTTTGGTTATTCTTGGCTATGTTGTTGTTTCTATTAATTTATGTTGTAATGGTTAGTTGGATGGCCTTGATGGTCGCTTTGTCTGGTTGGTGGATCTATAGAATTTTGGATCTTTACCTTTGGTCTTTGTTTATTTTGGGTGGCTTTGATGGTTATTTCTTGGTCGCCTTGTTTGGTTGGTTGCTTTGCTGTTTGGCTTGATGTTTTGCTAGTTTCCTATTTAATCTTGATGATGATAATCGAACTTGGCTCTTTGGCTATTGGTTGTTTGGTTTAATCGAGGTAAGTTGGCTATGATGGTCGGATGTTCCCCTATTATCCTTATCGGTAGCACCATATGTGATTGTAACCCTTCTTCTGAAGTTTGGATGCTCACATATCATGTTGCCCCTTGAGATGAATGTTACTGAACCTGAGCCTTATCTAAGATTTTTATCATTTTGTTCCTTTTGTGTACTTAGCTTATTCTTATTTCTAGGTGCTTATCTCTATCTTAAGTTCTTTGCAAGTTTGTGGCAGGTTTTGGGCCTATAAGTGGTTTGTACATCTCTTAGAAGATTTCAGGATATAGATGGCATGGCCGCCTTTCTTGGAATTTTGTGCTATTTCTTTCTTAGTTTTGTCTTTTCTTTCTTTTGCTTTGGTTTTCTTATAATAGGTAGGGATCTATCTTTTAGGCTAATTAGCTCTTTGAGTAGTTTAGAGATTTATCCCTTTAAGGACCTTGTATCCCTTTCCTTTAGTAAAATTTTTTTCCACTTTGATTTAAAAAAAGTGATGGGGATCTGTGGATATGGAGGTGGTGGTCCTAAGGGTGGTTATGGAGGTAGAGGAGCAAAGGAGGTTACAACTGTTATGGTGGCAGAGGGAGAGATTGGGGATATGATGTTGGATCATACTACTCGAGAGTCCGGAGTGGTTTTGATGGGAACTGGAGAAACTAAAAATGGTCGATCCGACTGCTTATGGAACTGTCTTTACAAGAGACAGAAGTTATCTAAGGTTTTTATTTGATCTATGCACTCATTTTTATCTATCATTGCTTGTGTCTTAGAAATCTTGGTTTGTTACTTGGTTGATGAATTGAAAAGAAGAAATGTTGAATCAATTTGTTCTATTAAGAAAACCAAAACCTTAAACCCTAAACTAAAATAACTCAAACCTAAACCTAAACCCTAAACCCTAAACACTAAACCCTAACCCTAAACTCTAAATACCCTAAACCCTAAACCCTAAACCCTAAACCCTAAACCCTAAACCCTAAAATGCTAAACCCTAAACCCTAAACCATAAAACTTAAACCCTAAACCTTAAAACCTAAACCCTAAACCCTAAACCCTAAACCCAAAAAAAACCTAAACTCTAAACCCTAAACCCTATTCCTTAAACCCTAAACTAACCCTAAACCCTAAACCCTAAAAGGCTAAAAACATAAACCTAAACTAAATAAAACCTAAAAATAAAATAAATAATAAATCCTAAACCAAAATAAAATAAAAAAATAAAATAAAATAAAAACATAAACTAAAACATAATCCTAAAATAAAGAAAATAAAAAATTAAAATTAAAATAAAATAAAATGTATAAAAACCTAATCTAAACTAAAAAAAAAATAACCTAAATAAAATAAAAAACTAAACCTAAAATAAAAATAAAATAAACATAAAATAAAATAAAATAAAAACTAAATGAAAACCTAAACCTTAAAATAAAACCTTAAAATACATAACAAATAAAACCTAAATCCTAAACTAAAAAATCCTCAACCTAAAATAAAAATAAAATAAACCTAAACCTAAACTAAATTAAACTAAACTAAAATAAATAAAACCTAAACCTAAAGCTAAAATAAACTAAACTTAAACCTAAACCTAAACTAATAAATAAAAACTAAAAATAAACCTAAAATAAAAACCTAAAACTAAAACCTAAAAAAATAAAATAAAAATCTAAACCTAAACCTAAAAATACAAAATAAAACCTAAACCTAAAAAATAAAATAAAACTAAGACTAAACTAAAAAATAAACCTAAACCTAAACCTAAAAAATAAAATAAAATAAAAAACCTAAACTCAAATAAATAAAATAAACTAAATAAAAATAAAAATAAACCTAAAAAAATCAAAAATAAAAATAAACTAAAATAAATAAATAAAATAAACTAAATAAACCTAAACCTACCATTTCACTTTACTTAAAAAAACATAAAAAATTTAAAAAATAAACCCTAACACTAAACCCCAAACCCTAAACCTACAACCTTAAACCCTAAAATCCTAAACCCTAAACCCTAAACCCTAAATCTTATAACCTAAACCTTAAAACTTAAACCCTAAAAGCCTAAACCCTAAACCCTAAACCCTAAACCCTAAACCCTATACTATGTTAAAAAAATACCTTAAACCCTAAACCTTAAACCTAAACTAAACCCTAAAAACCTAAACCCTGACCTAAACTTAAACCCTAAACCCTAAACCCTAAAAACCTTAAACCCTAAACACTAAACCCTAAACCCTAAGCCCTAAACCTTAAACCCTAAACCATAAAACCCTAAACCATAAACCCTAAACCCTAAACCCAAAAACCTAAAACTAAATAAGAAAATAAAATAAAATAAAATAAAAACCTAAACTAAAACCTAAACATAAACCCAAACCTAAACCTAAAAATAAAATAAAATAGAAAATAAAAACTAAACTAAAATAAAATAAATAAAAACCTAAACAAAAAAAATAAAATAAACCTAAAATAAAACCTAAAAAATAAACTAAACCTAAAATAAAATTAAACCTGGTAAAATTAAATAAAAATTAAATAAAAAACCTAAACCTAAAAAAATAAATAAAAAAATAACACCTAAACCCTAACTAAAAAAAAACCTAAACCTAAAATAAAAATAAAATAAACAAAATAAAATAAACCTAAACCTAAACAAAAATAAACTAAACTAAAATAAATAAAACCTAAACCTAAAACAAACTAAACCTAAACCTAAACAAACTAAATAAAATAAAATAAACTAAAAATAAACTTAAACCTAAACTAAAAAATAAAACTTGAAAAAAACCTAAAATAACAACATAAAAGCTAAACATAAAAAATAAAATAAAAACCTAAAACTAAACCTAATAATAAAAAATAAAACCTAAACCTAACAAAAAACATAAAAAAAACTAAACTAAAATATATAAACCTAATATAAATAAACTAAACTAAATAAAAATAAAAATAAACCTAAATAAAAATAAAAATAAAATAAACTAAAATAAATAAAAAATAAACTAAATAAACCTAAACCTATCGGTTTACTTTTTTTTTTAAAAAAAAAAACCCTCAACCATGAACTAATAAATATAACCTAAAAATAAACCTAAAATAAAAACTTAAAACCTAAACCTAAAAAAATAAAATAAAAAATTAAACCTTAACCTAAAAAATAAAATAAAAATAACACTAAACTTAAAAATAAACCTAAACTTAAACCTAAAATAAAAAAAATTAACTAAAATAAAAATCCTAAACTAAATCAAATAAACTAAACTAAATAAAAATAAAAATAAATCTAAATAAAAATAAAAAATAAAATGAACTAAAATAAATAAAAAGTAAAGTAAATAAACTTAAACCTACGAGTTTACTTAATTTTAAAAAAAAATTTAATAAAAAACCCTAACCCTAAATCCTAAACCCTAAAACTAACCCTAAACCCTAAACCCTAAACATTAAACTTACAACCCTAAGCCCTGAAACCTTAAAACCCTAAACCCTAAACCTTAAACCCTAAGCCATAAAACCCTAAACCTAAACCTTAAACCCTAAACCCTAAAACCTACAACCCTAAACCTTAAACCCCAAACCCTAAACCCTAAACCCTAAACTAACCCTAAACCCTAAGAATGGGTAGAACCTTGACGGTAGGAACATCAGGATTAACTAGGCTCACCAAGATCGGGTGGAGGTGAAGGTGGAGTAGCATCGTAGTGGTGGTGTGGGATCTGGAGGTGCTGGTGGATATGGAGGTGGTGGTTAGAGAAGTGGTGGTTATTGAGGTAGGAGGAGCGATAGAGGTTATAGCCATGGTGGTGGCGGAGGGAGTGATTAGGGATATGATGTCAGATCTCACTACTCGAGAGGCAGGGGTGGTTTTGATGGGAACTTGAGAAACTGAAGAATGACCAATCCGATCTACTACTTATAGAACTGTGTCTTTATAGTAGAGACGATTATACTTATCTAGGGTTTTTGATTTGCTCTATGGGTGCACATTTTTATTTATGTCATTGTTTGTGTCTTAGAAAATTTGGTGTGCTACTTGGTTGATGAAATCGAAAAGAAGAAATGTTGAATCTGAGTTGGTTCTCTGTTAAAAAAAAATCTTAAACCCTAAACTAAAACTTAAACCCTAAACTTAAAACATAAACACTAAACCCTAAACCCTAAAAACCTTAAATCCTAAACATTAAACCCTAAACTTTAAACCCTAAACCCTAAACCATAAACCCTAAAACCCTAAACCCTAAACGTAAACCCCAAACTCTAAAACCTACAACCTTAAACCCCAAACCCTAAACCCTGACCCTAAACCCTAAACCCTAAACCTTGAATAAAGATGTCGTTAGTAGTAGATATGAAGAATGACATAATCCTAACATAGTTATGGTAGCTAAAGAAAATGTCTTCATGAGACTTTCCCTGGACTATTAGAGATTTGAATACTCTAAACCCTAACCCTAAATCATATTATTATACCATATATTATAGTATAATGTAGCATCATATATTTGAGTATGTAGTGATGTGTTTTTGGATGTTATAAGATGTTTTGAAATATTTTAGTATATTTTAGTATTGTACCCTATAGTCTATATTAATATAAATCATAAACATATTGATTTAATAAATTAGATGATGAAATTTGTTAAATTTGAAGCGGGAATTAGGGGTTAGTACCAAAGGTGTGCTATGCCACTTGTAGTCTAAAAAGTAAGATTTTATGTTCAAAATGAATATTATATGTTGTAGCATGTTATAGTG
The DNA here is from genome assembly GCA_021442155.1 of Cymbidium sinense. Taxonomy (NCBI): domain Eukaryota; kingdom Viridiplantae; phylum Streptophyta; class Magnoliopsida; order Asparagales; family Orchidaceae; genus Cymbidium; species Cymbidium sinense. The sequence continues at coordinate 89,143,763 of CM038214.1, read as the reverse complement.
TATTATAATATAGGATTCCATAACATGTTATAGTGTATTATAATATAAGATGCCATAACATAGTGTAGCATCATGCATTATAGCATACTATTGTGTATTACTACTTGTTGTTTAGCATATTTTAGTTTGTTATAGTATGATGTAGTAGAGTTTGTAATGGTATAATTCATAAAAATACTAATTTATATATTGAGATGATGGGATTTGGCCAAATTCAAGTTAAGCTTTAGGGAACATCATTAGGGTATGCTATGGTGTGTCATTTAATCAAAAGAATGGAATTTTGAATCCAAAATAAATGTTCATTTTCAACCAAATTTTATAATTTTTTTGCTTAAAGTGATTCATTTTAAGTGTAATGTAAGATAATATATTCTATGAAAGCATATTAAAATATAATGTACATAAATAACAATATAACTTCACATATACATGAATGAGGTGGTGTGTTACTAAATATTATTGTACATTTTAGTATGTTTTACTTTTGTTATAATACATTGGGTTAGAACTCAAAAAATGTTAATTTGAAGGTTGAGATGGAAGAATTTGGCCAAATTCATGGCACACACCAAGAAGCAACACCAAAATTATGCTATTTTGTACCATTTCTAATAGAAAATAATAATTTTACATCCAAAATGAACATTATTCAAATTTTGAAAAATTTGTTATTTGTTTCTTTAACCGATTCTAATGAGGTGTAATGTTAGACAATATATTATATTATAACAAATTATAATATAACATCGTATATTATAATATATACTATAGTGTGTTAATTCACACTAGATATGTTTAGCATGATATTGTATAGTTAGTTTGAGCTTGCACCATCACAATTCATAAAATGTTGATTACAATGTTAAGATAATGTAATTTGAATGAATACATTATTTGGCTTTTGGTTGAAGTATTAATGGTGTGCATAAGAGAAGAAATAAGATTTGATGAGAATTCCATGTCAAGGACATGGAGGGAGATCCTAGGGATCACACATGCATTGGACATGACATGTGAGGGGTCTATGTCGATGGCATAGAAGAAAACTTTGGGATAAGGTTTGAATTTGATTTGATTATATGATTTATGAAAAGAAGATTCACTGGGGATAAGAATCTATAATCCACCACAAATTATGATCGAATTGACTTTAATTTATTTTATTTTAATTGATGTGGAGGCATATTGGGGAAGCAGGTTTGGGCTATCTGCTAGGGATTGGAATTTGAGTTTGATTAAATAGATTTGTTTTGGGATGTATTCACTAAGGATAATAATTTGGTTGGATTTCTTTGATTTATACTCTACTGAGGGAGTTGGTTTAATTTTACTACACTAGAGAGGTTGGTTTTGAATTGGATTTGATTACTTCACTTATTTATATATGATTTGGGGATCCACTAGGGAGAAGAGTGTGATTTAACTCCACTGGGGAAAATCATATTCGGTTTAATTTAATTTGAGTTAATGTATGGACCCTATCGATGCATGATGGACCCATTAAGAATAGGCTATATCAGCCTTGATCTACCTCAGGTTTATAAATCAAAGGGATAGTCTAGATGGGTAGAGCTAGCCAACCTAAGGGTTTCCTTTTTGGTGTGCTGTTGTGCTAGAAGAAGCCATAGCAGACTTACATCTTCCAAAGCGAGGAACAACCACTGGGTGACTATTGGATGCACAACAAATCAAACGACCTAGACCGAGTGAATGCTGGAACTTATGTCAACTCAAAAGTCGATTAATTTTATCTTAATTTCATGTGATTTGATATGGTTTGTTTGGTTTAGTTTGATTTCAAGTTGTGGGCATATCCGCCAGGGATGTGAGCTTAGTCAAATTTGATAGATTTAATTTATGGATCATGTCAGTGTGTGATGGATCCACTAAAAAGGGGCTATATTAGACTTATCCTATCTCAAATTTACAAATCCAAAGGGATAATCTACTAGCCTTGGGGTAGAGCTAGTGGTTGCCTTTGGTGTGGCTCTAGGAAGAAGGCATAGCAAACTTACATCTTCTAAAGTAGGAACAACCTGGGGGTGACCTATTGGTACAACAAATCAAACCCAACTTAGGGGCTGAGTGAATCGGGGACTTATATCAACTCAAGAGTGGTCAAGATCCTATAGGAGTTTTCGACACCCCAAAGATAGGATACCTACTTGGAAAAATACCACTAGGGGTTTCTCTAATCCACAAGTGAATATATATTTTTTTTATATGTTTGCATGGACCTGGGTATGCAGGAACTGGCGAAGGGCTATATTTGCCTTACTTGTCTCAAATTTACTACAAGGAGAATCACATCCATAGGATGGATTCTCCAACCAGGGGTGGAAGAAAGGGTCCGTCGATAGTAACTGTAATGTCTAAATGGGGTTTAAAGGATGTGATCCATATAGTGCCTATGGGAGGTGTTGGGGCATTATCCACGAGCCTTGGAAAAGAATTCTATAGATGCGGTGACCAACTCAAGGAGAAAGCATAAGCGCTTTCACCATAGTGGTGTATCTTAAGCGAACTAACCAACCTAAGGTGTATCATACTACATGAGTGGTGTATCCATTAGCATAGTGAGAACTAACCAACCTACGACATCCATCAGTGTGCAATGATCAATTTAGAAAGAAAGCATGTAGGCTTACAACTTTCCAAGTGGAACCATCATGATAGTCTGTTGGTGGGACAGATGTTATCGACCTAAAGAGGCTACTAGCGAGCCTCAGGAAGACGACCTAGACTTGAAGTAGTCAGGAGGTAAGGAGTTGCTAGGGGACTTATCCTAAACCTCAAATATACTCACCTAGTTAGTGCAAGGCTAATCCAAGAAGAAAGTGTAGGTCACATCCTCAAAGCCAACATGAGGTAGCTTACGGGAAATAACCAAATTAACAAGGTGCTTTGGTGTGTAAAGCCAAGTAAGAAAGCAGTGTTACATCCTCCAAGAAGACCACTAGGGTGACACACTAGGGGTAGCACGTTAACCTAGAGTAGTATTGAGTGAGTCTTCTGCATTATCTCAACTTCAGTGACTTGATAAAAGATATGTCTTTATTTTTTTTTTGTTTTTTTTCTTGGTGTGCAGTTTGTGTTTGTGTTATATCGATGAAGATATGATGTTGCTTGGGTTCCTTACACCTACCTTAAATACATCATGGAGGATTCCCAAACAAGAATACTTTTAATAGGGAAGAGAATAAATTCAAAATAGAATTTTCATTGATGATAATTATTTTAAAACATGATTTATAATATTTCTTTAAGTAGAGTCTGCTGATTGGAGGAATCTCCCTTATGATTAATATGCTAATAAGATCCTCTTTGGTAGGCCTTCTCTATGGAAAAAGGTTCTTACCAAGTGGGTTCAAACTTGCCTCAAATTTTGCAACAATCGGTCTCCTTAGAACTAAAATAAGCTCTCATACTTGAAAAGCTCTATGATGAACCAACTTGTTGTGAGCTTGAATCATTTTAGCTTTGTACAACTCAAGATTTTGGCATGCATGTAGGCATCTCTCCTCCAAACCTTTGAGCTCTTCTAACTGCAGCTTGGCATTCTGCTTTGTTGTGATCTTGCTACCTATAGCTATCCTTAGTGATGGGAGTTGGACTTGTAATTGTGGAAGGGCTTTGGACCCATACACAAGGCTTTAACTAAATATTCATACCACTATCACTTGTTATTGTTGAGTGTCTTTTTTAGTATTTGGATGAGAGTTTTGTTAAAGGCTTCTACTAAATCATTTGCCCCGGGTAGTTGATGATAGAATATCTCCCATCTATGTTATGTCTCTGGAAAAATTTATTGATCTCAGTGCTCTTGAATGCAGTACCATTATCAGATATAACTCATTAAGGTACTCCGAACCTATATACAATATGATTCCTAAAAAAAATTGGAGAAAAGCTAAGCTGACCTCTCATGAGTAATGCCTTCATATTTGGAAAAGTAGTCAGTAGCTAAGATGAACATGACCCTTGGAAGAAGAAGGATCAATCACTATGTTAGTACCCCACTCATGGCCATGAGGAAATGTAGGATGTAGAATGTTGGGTGGTGGTGACAACACCGTGTATTTAACATTGGTGGCATCGCCTAGCCATATCCATGCAATTATTGATCATCAATGGCCAATAGTATCTTAGTCTCTTGATTCGGGCTTTCATCTCTAGACTGGATTAGTTTTCTCCACATAATCCTAAGTGTATCTCAGTCACGATCTTACGAGCTTTGTGCTTGTCTAAACAACGTAACCACATATGATCGAAAGACCATCGGTACAAGATACCATCACAAGAGAATAGGAAAGTGCTCTATGCTTCATCTGATGGGCTTGGGACTTCTCTTGAAGTAGTTTGCCATCATTTAGGTAATCCATGAATGGTTTCCTCCAATCTAACTCATCTTTCTTGGCAATGGCAACCTCCCCTTCAAGAGTACTTTTGATGAGTTCAATATCAATAAGGGATAAGACTTGTCTATTTTGGACCTTTATTGATATGGACTCATCCTCTGACATGCCAACTCATTGGCAAGCTTGGCTAAAACATACTAAATGTTCTCTCCTTGAGGAATCTTATAAATGGTAACCTGATTTGGGCTAATAAACCCATGGTGTACTTGTGGTGATGGAGCTTGGGGTTTATAACCTTAGAGGACCCAATAATTTGGTTGATAACTAGCGAGAATCCGAAGATGTTTATGTTTGGATGCTTAGAGTAATGTAACTCTGCACTAAATCTTATATTGACTTCATTGTGGTGCAAGGATTGGACAGATGATATGAGAATCTCATCACATCATGGTCCAGTTAAGAGAACTACTCCTACCCCATACCTTTCTTGGAATTGTAGATTGTGGTTCTTCTCCTCTTTGAGAAGAAGCCCATCAAGTACATCTCCAGGTGGAATGCTAGTATCCCTAAGTTCATGATTTGTTCATTGGGGAGATCATCACAGGAGAGTCGGCGGAAGTGGGTGTCTTCTAAGAAATCTGCTAGCACTTATCCTTTCACCACACGAAAGGGTACGAAGGTAATGTCAAACTATGAGAGGATCATAAACCATCATGCCTATCACCTAGATAGCATCAACCGTGTCATGAGATATTTTGGTGGATTGATCCTAGAGATTAAGTTCACCTTATGAGGAATCATGTAGTGATATAGCCTTTAGGATGCAAAGATTAAATCTAGGCAATGCTTCTCAATGGGTGGATTATTAGCCTAAATAGGGATTAGATGACAGTTGAGGTAGTAGAGTGTGTTTTCCTTCCCTTCATCAATGGCTTGGGCCAACAAAGCACCAAGGGAGTCATCTAATGCAGCAGTGTAAAGTATGAGTGGCTTTCCCATGATAGGGGCTGCTAGAACTGGCGGCATCATCAGGTAATGCTTGATGTCTTCGAAAGCATGCTCACACTTGTCATGCCACTTGAACTTGGCTTCCTTTTTGACAAGTGATGAGAATGGCTGACATCTTCCCTATATGTTGGATATAAATTGTCTTAGATATGCCAACCTCTCTTAGAATGATCTAAGTTGAGTTAAACTTTTAGGGGGGTGGCATTTCTAATATCATGATCTTCTAGATCAATTTGATTCCCGTGGGATAACAAACCCAAGGAATTTCCCTGAAGCTTCTCCAAATGCACACTTCAAGGGGTTCATTTTGAGGTTAAATTATAGTTGACCTCACTTTTGGAGTGAGCTCTCAACTTCCTCATCATAGATCTAGGACTCTTATAAACACTAAGAGCTTCTTAGTCTTAAGACACTTCTAATGATTAGGTGAACACTTAACCTAAGCCTAGAGACTTAGAGAGCCATAGGAATAGGTTATGCCTTGGGACTTAGAAAACATCATGGCTAAACCCAACCCATGCTTTCCTTCTCAAACCAAACCTCAAATTCAAATATCAATTCAAACTCCAAATCATAAATCAAATTCCAAGCCAAATGATTGAAGCCCTTGATCAAACACTTCCAAAGCCCTTTTATTTCATCTTATGGACTTAGCCTTAACCAAATTCAAATCAATTCAATTGATTTTCTCAAATATCAATTTAATCTCAAATCAAATATCAATCATAAATCAATTCTAAACCAAATCAGTCTCAAATTAAATCCAAGACCAAATTTATCTCCTAAGTCTTATGAACCACTCTCATAAGCTTAGTCAAATATCAATCTAAACTATCCCAAACTCAATTGATTTCTTTATAAATTAATTGTTCCTTCATTTATATTCACAAATATAAATGAAATCCACCTCAATGACCAAAATCAAATCAAACTAAATAGGTTTCCTTTCTTAGCTTTTTTGACCTACACCCATAAGTTTCATCAAATTTGCTTCCAAATCACTCCAAACTCAAGTGATTTTCTCATGAACCATTTATATTTTCATTTATATTCCCAAATATAAATGAAATATAAATCCAAATAGCCAAAATCAAACCCAAATCAAATCAAATTTCCAATTTTAGTCTTTTTAGCCAATTTCTTGAACTTGGCTAAATGATACCCAAATTACTTCAAAACCCATGGATTTATTCATGATTCGATCACTCCTTCAATCATTGTTCCAAATATAAATATAAACTACAATTATCAAACCAAATCCAAGTCAACTCAAGTCAAGCCCATGTTGACCCATTTTGACTCCAAACCAATTGTAATTGGATTTATATTTCAATCCTAGGTCCATATATGACTTCAACTAAACTTGAACCAAGCCATGAACAAGCAAATTGGCCCATTTAGGTCCACTTGACCCAAAGTGGCCAAAAGACCCTTTTGAGCTTAATTTTAATCCAACCCAAATTGGATTGAACTAATCCCATCCAAATCTCATATCATGATCAACAATCATCTAGGTTAATCAATTATCTTGGGTCAATTACCAAGTCAACCTAGCCCATTGACCAAGTCAACCTTAGCCCAAATGAAACCTAAACTAGCCAAAAAATACCATATGCCAAATTGTTTGAAACCTTTGATTCAAACCAATTCAAAATCAATGATTGAACATGACCAAACCCTCAATTAAAAACCAAGTCCAATTGGACATTTGACCCAAGTTGACCTAATTGGCCTAAAACCCAAAATAGGTCAAATCATAATCCAACCCAAATTATTTACAACCAATGGTTCAAGTTCATCCCAAATTGATTATTGAACTTGACCAAAGCCATTATTGTTAATTGACCAATTGGTCAACCTAACCTAACCCAAATTAAACTAAATGGTCAAATTGGATAAAATCAAATTAAATCCAAATTGATTCAAACCAAAGCTACAATCATTATCAATTAACCAATTGAACTTGAACCAACGCCAATTTGGCCAATTGGTCAATTAAAATTGACCATTTGACCTATCCAAAATCCAAAATCAAATCAAAAACAAATTGAACCAAACCAATGACACTAATACACTCCAAATAGTCATGTGAACTTGACTCAATGCTTGGTTTTACATAATTTGACCAATTGGTCAACTTGACCCAACCTAACTTAATTTGACCTAAATAGGTCAAATCAAGCCAAATCAAATCAAATAAACTCCAAACCACTTGAAATTTGGGCTAACCCACTTTTGACCCATTTCAAATCTTCCAAAATCAAACCCATATCCAAATGACCACTTTTCCCTTAGGTCTAGGGCATCCCATGAAATAAGACACTTGCACTTTTGGTCATTTCCTTCCCTTGGCCACTTGGCACCCATTCATAGGTCCACTTAGGCACCAAGGACTGTGGCTGACCTGACCCAAGGGTGGTTGGGTCGGCCATGACTCATGGGGAGGTGAAATCACCTCCCCATTCCCATTGGAGTGTTTCAAACCACCAAGGACACCCACTACTCCAATGAAAGCCACTCTCACACCTTCCTCCACTCATGAGAGGCCAAGTGGATGGATTCTTTGCCCAAACTGAGCACTCCATGGTGACCATTTGATCAAAAATGAAAATATCACCATCCAAGCAGGAAGGAGGGGTATACCCCCTCATTCATTCTCATTCTCACACACCCACACTCGATTCAACCCCAACAGCCAAGGAGAGAGATCACAGAGCTTCCCCTTACATTTCTTGTGCTCCCCAAAATCCCCATTCTCAATTTTACATAAAATTGAAATATGGAAACAAACTAGAGATTGCCATTTCCCCATTTTGTAACCAAAGTGAAATTAAATTTGCACACACCATCTTTGGACCTATATACAAATCATTTTCCAAGATGGCGGAGGCCGATTACTTATTGTGGGATGGTCTTCTGAGCAAACCACACCAAATTAAAGCTCGTGCGGCTCAATAGGGCTTCATTTCTACCAAACAAAGCTTCCTCAATCATTGGAACTATCGATCATAAGCTCTAGGTGAGGTATGCCATTAAAATAGATCCTTAGCTTAAAATAGGTTGGTCCTTTGTGAAGGAAACTTGCATCTTGTGTGATCTCCACCATTGGATGTGCTTGTTGTGCTTCCCTGAAGGTGTGACATCAATTTGATCTCCATCCGAGCTCGGGTGAGCTCGGATCGGCGATGATGGGCGGTATTCATCTCGCTTCAGGAGACAAACCACCATCATCCATTCACGTGATGAATGGATGGTCCCAATCATGCATAGAACCCCTCTTTTCTCCTTCAAAACCATGTTTAATTGGTCGTCGATCGCCGTCGACATCCATCGCATTTTCGTCGTCCATGTTGGCATTGGATGTGATAACTTAAATAACCAATCTCGATGCACCATGTGAAAAGCGCATTGCGTCAGCAGCGACATGGCGCCAACGGGATTAGGGGTTAATTAGGTTAATTAATCCTTTTTTAGTGCTGAAACTTCCAGAATTCATAACTAATTATAAAAAAATCCAAAATACAAATGAGGGCTCATTTTAAAGGTATTTCAGAGGAGAATCCATTAAAATTATTAGTAATTAATTTTGAATAATAATTTTTGCTTAATTAAGGTTTAATTGAAAACTTAATTAGCATAATTACTCTCTAATTAATTATCCAATTAATTTTAAACTTTCCAGAGATGTTTAGGGGATGACCTCTACCATTTTTCTTGGGATTTGTTGGATAATAATTAATTGGAAAAATTAAGCCTTAATTACTCTCTTATCTTAATTAATGATAATTAAGCAAATGAACAAAATGGATTGGGACCCTCTTCCAGTCTTTTCCTTAAGTCTTCTCCATTCCTACTTAAATAATTAAATAATTAAAAACATTAATTAATTAATTAACAAAATCAATCCAAATCCTAATCATACATGAACTATAATTAACTAATTGAAAAGATTTATTGAAACTTAGGATCCTTTTTTCTCTTTCCATAAGTCCATTTCATATTGATTAAGGATAATTAAGATTTAATTAGATAATTAATGAACTTAATTAATTTGATTGAATATACTTCTCTAATTAACTCTTGGGTAGCTCTTTGGGTGTTCAATAACCCAAAGAGGGAGCTAATAAAATTATGGTTAGTTCACATGTGTGATAAAACCATAAGAGTAATTAAGTGAGCTCCTTAAGCTTAATTAATTAATAATTTTGAGCTAATTGCATTAGGCCCCTTTCATTTCATAGGAGCACTATCATTTACTTTCCATGTGGTTGCATATCATATTAGCTCATAATTAATTAATTACCTTAAGGTGACATAGTAAGGGTTAATTAATTGATTTAATCTATGCTTAACTTAATCATCCATAAAATCAACCTAATTGCTTTTATTGAATCAATTAACTCACACATATGGGAATGAGATTAGGACCAGCAAACCTCTTTCACATTTCATAAATCAAATTAAATATGAAATTAAAAATGGCTTTAACAAATTTGGTTTATTTTAAATAAGATTGTTTAATGTGATTGTCCTTATGAATTAGTTGGATTGAATGAAATTGCATGCTTGTGTTTCTTTATTACTTTCCAATCATATCAAAGTGTTGTATGCCATTTATAGTGATGCATTCATTCTTTTCAAAAATTAATTAAGTAAGAAATGATTCCCTTTATGCCAATTTGCATATGTTGACTTAATTAAGAATATGTGTGGCTATTATCACTACTAAATCTCAAACATATTTTCAAAATCTTCTTAATGAGTAAGAATATGTTGTGACTTTAGTTATATATATATATATATATAAGTGCATGTGAATATAAACTTAGTGTATGAAGTTTCTTTTTATATTCATATGTTGATTTGCATAAGTAAAAATTTTAGCGTATATTAGTCTGGACATCCAGAGATGCGACTTTAAGTTGTCTAAGAAGGTTCCTACCTCACTCCTGTAGAACAATGGTGGCGTACCTACTTGATTTCATTCTTATGCATTTTGACATTAGAATTTATGGAGCTTCAATTCATTTACACAAATAAATCAATTAAATTGAATCCAACTTTTGTATAATTTTCATTTCTATAGTTTCTGCTTTTCATTTATATATATATATATATATATATATATATATATATATATATATATATATATATATATATATATATATATATATATATATATATATATATATATATATATATATATATATATATATATATATATATATATATATATATGAATAATATATATATTAGTATCATCCCAAGGATGCACGACTTTAAGTAGCCCTAAGAGGTTTCTACCTCTCCCTTGGTGTGAAACAATATCATATTACTTAAAATGCTATATATATCTATATTGTGTGTGTGTGTGTGTGTGTGTGTATTGTGTGATATAGTGGATGAAAACCATAATTTAATCAAATCAATTTTACTTTTGCATGATTCTCATTCTTATAGTTGCTTATATATTCATATGTATATGAGGATAGCGGGTATATTAGTCTGGAAATCCGAGGGATGCACGACTTTAAGTAGCCCTATGGAGGTTCATACCTTACTCCCTTTGTGTAGAATAATGGTGACGTACTTGCTAAAAACTCTTATGCGTTTATGTGTACATTTGGCTAATGAATGAAAATTTTATTTCCATTTAAAAAGAAACATGCATTCATACTATGTTCAAGTGGTTGAATTGATTAATCATGTAACTTAAAGCTCTTTGCTCATGCTTTTGCATAAGAATTTAGATAGAGCTTTAAATTAATATGACAATATAATTCAACTGAAGGAAACATCAATTCCAAATACATTTTCTTGCATTCATCATTCAAGTATGCTAGAATATAAATTATATGTATAGTATGTTTAGGACATAATCATATGCATGTTATATATGATGGAAAGAAATAAACAAATATGTGTTATGTGATAGTAATTAATTCTAATTAATCTTAAGATGCCTTTCTTATTGAATGAGTTTATTTAAAGTGAACCTAAACTTAAGATTAATTAAAATATGTAATAAGCCATTCACTAAAGAGAATTGTTTAATTAATTGGCTTTAGAAATGACTTAAGGTAGGGATAAAAGAAAGTGATCCTTTCTTTCCTTCTCTTTATAACAGTTAGTTGTTAAGTGTAAATCAAATGAAACAAAAGAAAACATTAAGTAAAACTTAAAAATCAATTAAACCACTTAAAGTGAAACCACCCTTCATGATCAAATCATTTCATACTTAGAAAACTATAACCTTAAAGGGTTAGATACCACACAAAGCCTTAATACACACACATTAGATCAAGTCACCACTTCTTGAAGACTGCATGAGATGAGGCAATGTTCACCATCAACTCTGGGATTGGTAGTGAAAATTCATCTTTTGGACATGCCTTATTTAAATCCCTAAAAACAATGAATATGTGAATTTAACCTTTCTTTTTCCTAACTAGGACGACGCTGGCTAACTAGGTAGGGTATTTTTCTTCATGGATGAAGCTAGCATCGATCAATTTCTTGACTTCAGAAATGACCTATTTTTTATGTCTAATCGCATGAGTCTAAGAGCTTTCTTAATAGAGTTAGCAGTAGGCTCTACTGCTAATTTATAGACCACTACATCAGTAGATAATCCAAGCATCTCTTCATAACTCCATGCAAAGAAGTTCTTAAATTCAAGTAATAGCTTAATAAAGTCATTGGTTTCAATTTCATTTAACAAAGAACTGATGTATGTCAGACGTGGATCTTCTTTAGTTCCTAAGTTGATTTCCTTGAGATCATCGATGGTTGACTTGATCTCATATTCAAACTCTAGCGGTGCATCTTTGACTTCAAAATCATCTAGATCATTTGATGTTTCTAAGCACAGCTCCCCATATGAGTTAATGTGATTTGAAAAGAACCTATCACATTCTAAATGATTTTTCATGGCTATGCAATAATCATCATCATCATCGATTGGACCAACTGTACCGAATCCTAGTCCCAATCTTGATTGAGAGCTTTTACATTTGTTCTTCCATATTCTTTTGAAGTAGTCTGACTTGTGCTTTGACCAAGTATGTAGGATTAACCCTTTCTTTGCTAAATTATGAACACAAGGCAAGTACCAATCAAAAGAAAATTCTATTAAATCTTTTATATGAATCATCCTCAAGTTCTACATCAACATCTTGACTTGAGGATGATGCTCCCAAAGAACCTCAGTCTTCACACTTGTGGATGATATAGGGCTTCCTTAACTACCAAACCATCAATGTTTTGAGAGGAAAGTGGGGGTAGAGCTAAGGTTCCCAACTGATGCCTAATTGTTTCACATATAAACTTGGATACACTTATGCCTTGCTTTGGAGGCCAATCTTCATCTCTATCTAACTTAAGTGTCACCTCTAAGGGAATCTACTATTGAGAAGAGTTGGCTAGTGTGCTAACCATATAAGAATCATCCTATGAACTAGATTCTAAGTCTATATAGATAGTAGTGTACTCCTGGTAGCTGGGACATATCTTCTATTGAGTGGCCAATAATGTTTTCCACCCTATGATTGCCTCTAAACTTGCCTCTTCCTCTACAGGAGGTGGTCATCCTACCCATATGTTCGAATGGAGTAAAAAACTGTGCGTGGAATCTAATGTCAGGCTCCACTTCCTCCTCCAAGTTTATTTTTGCTCTTATTTTTTTTCATTTCCTCTTTTCTTTTCTTTCTCTTTTTCTTTTTCTCTTTTTTTTTTTTAAATTTGGCCAAGCTTGCAAGAATAGACTTGTTGATTTTGACGAAGGTAGTTAGCCACGTCCTCATATATGAAGACCTCATGAACTATAAATGGCTTGAGATCTCCTTCGACATAGTAGATAATCTCACCTCTCACAAACTTCATACACTGATATAGAGAGGGTGGAACTATATTGTTCTCATGTATCCACTGTCTCCCAAGAAGAGCATTGAAAGATGTATCAAATTATAATGTGAAACTTCCCATATCTCCAAGGGCAACACTATGGAGCCTAAAATTGACCTCACCTTTGGAGTCGATTCAATCTTCCCATCTTAGACTTAGGAGTCTTCTAGACACTAAGACTTCCCTAGTCATAAGACACTTAACAATTAGGTAAACACTTAACCTTAGCCTAAAGACTTAGAAGGGTTAACCATTGGATTAGGTTATGCCTTAGAGATTAGGATAATCCACCTACCCTACAACCCAAATCCAATCCATGTTCACTCCATCCAAACCTCTATTCAATTCAAAAAATCAAATTCAAATCCAAATTCCAAAACCAAATGATTGAAGCCATGATCAAATCCAAACTTGAAAAACTTCATAAGCCATGACTATCCCATAGACTTAGCCAAATCTTATTCCAAATTAATCCAAAATCAATTGATTTTCTCATAATAAATTTATATCTTCAATCATATTCTCAAATATAAATCAAATATACATTTAAATGATCAAAACTAAATCAAAACCCTTCCTAAGCCATTTGACCTATCACATGGACTTAGCCAAATATTAATCCAAATCTAGTCAAACTCAATTGATTTTCTCACAAATCAATCATATTTTCAATCATCTTCACAAATTTAAATGAAATATACATTTAAATCATCAAAACTAAATCAAACCAAATGAAAATCCAAACCTAAGTGACCCAACCATGGACTTAGCCAAATTCTTTCATTCCAAAACCCAAATTCAATTGATTTTCTCATGAATCAATCATACCTTCATATTTACAAATATAAATGAAATCTACATAATCCAAAACCAAAATCAACCCAAGTCAAACCTTAACCCTTTTGACTTGAAATGTTCAAATGAACCAAAACCCATTTTAACCAAGTCATAATTGAATTTATATATCAATCTCAAATCCATATATAAACTCAACTAAATCAAACACCCAAAATCAAACCAAAACCAATTATTTATTGACCCAAAGTGGCCAATTTGACCTATTTGTGCCAAGTTCTAATCCTACCCAAATTAGATTGAACCAAGCCCATCAAAACCTCCCATCATGATTGTTGATCACCCTAGGTTGATCAATTACAAATTAGTCAAACCAAAACTTGTTCATTTGACCAAGTTAACCATAACCGAACCCAAACTAGCCAAATTGCAACCTAAGCCAAAATCCCTTAAAAATGATTCATACCAAATCAAAATCAATATTTGAATATGACTTGACCTTCAATTGAGTCAAACCAAACCCAATTGGCCCTCTTGACCCAAGTTGACCCAAATTGACCTAATAGACCAAATTGGGTCAAATCAAAATATAAACCAAATTGATTGCAACCAATAGCTCAAGTTCATTCCAAATTGATTGTTGAACTTCACCAAAGCCATGATTGGGCCCAATTGAACCCAATTGACCTACTTTGCCCAAATTGACCTAAAGGTTCATGTTGGCCTAAATCAAAACCAAATCCAAATTAAATGAAACCAAAGCCTATAATCATCTTCAATTGCTCAAATAAAGCCAACCCAAGCCAGTTTGGCCAATTTGGTCAAATCAGTCAACTTAACCCATTTGACCCAAATGAATTCTAATGAGCCAAAATCAAATATAAACCAAACTAAACCAAACCAATTGAACCAAAACATCTCAAATGATCTATGAACTTGACCAAGTTTGGTTTGACCAATTTGACCAATTGGTCAACTTAACCAACCTAACCATTTGACCTAAATGAGTCAAATTGAGCTAAAACTAATCAACTCCAATTGACTTGAAATTTGGGCTAACCCACTTTTGGCTCATTTCAAATATGCCCAAATTAAATCAATGCCAAATGATCATTCTACCATTGGGTCAAGGCATCACATGAGACAAATCACCCATGTAAGTGGTAATTTCCATTCCTTGGCCACTTGGTACTCTCTCCCGTGGTCCACCCAGCACCAGGACACTGTCCAACCCGGGGGTGGTTGATGACCCATGGGAGGTGAAATCACCTCACCCTCCCCATTGGGCATTTGAAACCCATAGGTCACCCATGATTCCTCCTTTGGCTCCACACCTTCAACCAACCAAAGTCAACTCACCTCCTCCTGCCACCCATGACTCCGAGATGGCGTAGAAATTTGAAGCCAAATCATCCGATTAAGATGAAGGTTACACCCTTCATTTCCACTCAAACACAAAAAAATCATTCCTTAGAGCCCTAGCTACTCAAGACTACTACTAAAGCCATTCCTTAAGCTCCTAAGCTCATTCCTCGATCAAAAAATGTCATTCCTGTCTATCCCAAAATAAGACACTACCATTTTCTACCTAACTTTCCCATTTATTCATCAAACTCAAATTAACTTTGCACTTCACCTTCCTAGGCCTCAGAAAGAATGAATCATCTCCCAAGCTTCCGAGCGAGGTGGGACTTGATCAAAGCGAGCTCCAAATCATTAGTTCATGGCCTTGAGTGAACATCGAGGAATTGATCCAATTATCAGTCTTCATCTCCACTAGATGAATCTTCTCAATCATTCAAACCTGGTCTTGAGATTCGATGAGGTATGTGATCCTTAGGCAAAATGGCTTGAGCTTTTGAAGAAAACTTGCATCTCATGTGATCTTGACCATTGGATCCCCTCAATCGATGTCACGAAGGTGTGGGATCCTTTTGGAGTTGATGCTTGGGTAAGCTTGATCAAGTGAGCAATGGTGAGCGGACTCCATTCTCCTCTCACTGCTTCTTAGATCATCATCCATTCTATGATCAAAATGGATGGTCATGATTAAATCCACTAGATCGATCGATTTAATCCTATTAAGTTATGGATTAAACATATATGATCTTAGATGGGATGACAGAAAGAGCTGAATTTTGTAGATTCAGCCATGTGGAAAGTGCATTCAGCCATGTCGTGCCAACAAGATTAGGCTTTAATTGGGCTTAATAATCATTTTAATGGCTGAAACTTATATAAAAAAAATCATAGAGAAATAAAAAAATGCAAATGAATACTCATTTTAAAGGTATTTTAGAGGAGAATTAATTAAAAATATTCTTAACTAATTTTGAATAGTAATTAAAGTTTAATTATAAAATTTATTAGCTTAATTACTCCTTAATTATTTGAGCAATTAATCCCGAATTTTGTGGGTTAATTTAATGGGATGACCTCTACCTCCCATGATTTTCTTGGGATTTATTGCTCACTTAATTAGGAAAATTGACTAATTAAACCTTAACTACTCTTTTAATTTAATTAATGATTAATTAATCCCATGAACTGTAGCAAATTGGTTAATTAAATTTACTAATCATTGCTCAATAGTAAGTGAACAAAGGAATAGGGTTGGGACCCCTTTCCTTATGTTCATTTCACCATTTTTAAAATTAAGATTTAAGAACTAATTAAATCACTTAATCAAATTGAAATCATAACCACATTAGACCTTAATTAATTAAATCATGGGGTAGATTTTTTGGTGTTTAATAACCTAAAGGAGTATGAAATTATGGTTAATCCATATGTGTGGGAAAACCATAAGAGTAATTAAGTAAATCCCTTAATCTAATTAACTATTAATTATTTATTGCATTAGGCCCCTTTTATTTCCTAAGATCATTGCAAGTTTATTTTCCATGCATATCATGTTGGCTCATAATTATTTAGTTAATTACTTTTGGTGACATAGGTAAGGGTAATTAATTCATCTAATTAAGGGTTCAACTTAATTAACTTAAAATTAACATTTCATTAAATTAAATCAAATCACTAATGTGGGAATCGGTTTAAAATAGTAAGTGATGATTTCTCTTCTCCTCTTTAAATCAAATCAAATCCAAAACTTAATTAATATTGACCTCATTTTTAGGATGAGCTCTCAACCCCTCCATCTTAGACATATGACTTCTCTTAGACTTTAAGAGATCCTTAGTCTTATGACACATCTGATTAGGTGGACACTAAACCTACAGAGACTTAGAAGAGTTAGCCATAGGAATAGGTCATGCCTTGGGGGTTATGAAAAGTTTACTATTGACCTCATTTTTTAGAATGAGCTCTCAACCCTCCATCTTAGGCATGGGACTCTTAGACTTTAAGAGTTCCTTAGTCTTAAGACACATCTAGTGATTAGGTGGACACTCAACCTAGCCAGAGACTTAGAAGGGTTAGCCATAGGAATAGGTCATGCCTTAAGGGTGTTAGGAGAACTAGCCTACCCTTAGCTTGAACCATTCCTCACCTTCCTCCCTTCAAGTCAAACTCCAAATCAATCTTATTTGATTTCTCCAAACTCAAATCAATGCCACATGATTGAAATCCATGATTGAAACCCATGAATGAAATTCTTAAGTCCAAATCTTTCCTAAGTCCTTTAAGTTTTCCTTTTAAGGACTTAGCCAAAATCATGGTCAAATCAATTCAAATTCATGGGATTTTCTCATAATTCATTTATATTCTTATTTATATTCAAATATATAAATGAAATATAAATATAAATCAATCAATTCAAATCCAAAAATTAAATACCAAATCTAAAAACCTTCTTAAGTCCTTACTTCTCCCTTAAGGACTTAGCCAAAATCATGATCAAACCAATTCAATTTCATGGGATTTTCTCATATTCATTTATATTTCATTTATATTCACATATATAAATGAAATATAAATTCAAATCAATCAAACTAAATTCAAAAATTCAAGCTTCAAACTCCAAAAATTTCCTAAGTCCTTTAAATCCCTTTTAATGGACTTTGCCTAAATCATGATCAAATCACTCCAAATTCATGAAAATTTCTAATGACCCATTTATATTCTCATTTATATTCACATATATAAATTAAATATAAATTCAAACAATCAAAACCAATTCCAAAAATCAAACTCAAATCCACTCAAAATCCAACCTAAGCCTTTCAAATCAAAATCTTGAACACAGCCAAATCAACTTCAAATCAAGCCAAACTCTTGATTTTCCTTCATGATTCAATAAACCCTACAATCATGAATCCAAATATAAATACAAACTTCAATCACTAAATCAAAACTCAATTCAAAATCAAACCCCAAATCCATTCATATTCTTCCTTTGAATATGAAATTGTCAAATGAATCAAAAATTTGACTTCAAACCACTTGCAAATGGATTTATATTCCAATCATAAGTCCATATACAAGTTCAATCAAACTCAAATCAAGCTTTGACCAAGCCATTTGACCCACTTAGGCTCACTTGACCCAAAGTGACCTAAAACCCCATGAGCCAAATTCAAATCCTAACTAAATTGGATTGAACCAAACTCATCTATGCCTCTCATCATGATCAATAATCATCATGGGATGATCAATCAATCAAATTCAATCAAACCAAGTCAAACCTAAGGGTTGACCAAGTCAACACTTAGCCAAAATGAAACTTAACATAGCCAAAATCCACCATTGGCCAAATTGATTGAAACCATTGATCTAAGTTCATTCATGAACTATGAACTTGACCAAGTCAACATTTGCTAACCTAGCCCAATTGGCCACTTGACCCAAGTTGACCTAACTTGACCTAAAAAGTAAAATGTGTCAAACTTGATCTAAGCCAAATTGATTGAAACCAATGGGTCAAGTTCATTCAAATCACTTGTTGAACTTGACCAAAACAATTGGCCAATTAGACCTAACCTAGCCCAATTGACCTTGAACCCAACTTGACCTAAAGGGTCATGTTGAGCCAAATTCAAACTTAACCAAAATTGATTGGAAACAAAGATACCAATCCATATGACTAACTAAACTAAACCTACCCATGACCTAGCTCAATAGGTTAAATAGGTCAAATTGGTCAACTTGACCCATTTGACCTAAATGAAGTCATATGAGCTAAATTCAAAACTAAACCAAATTGAATCAAACCAAAGCCACCAAAACATTTCAAATGGTCATATGAACTTGACCCAACCTTGGTTTGACCTAATTTGACCAATTGGTCAACTTGACCCAAGTTGACTCATTTTGACCTAAATGGGTCAACATGAGCCAAACCATATCAAATGAACTCCAAATCCAATGAAACTTGGACACACCCATTTTCTCAACATACAAAACATATTCAAATTCAAAAATTGGCCAAATGACCATTCTACCCCTAGGCTATAAAACAAATTTTGGTCAGATTCATGGGGAATTTGGTCAAGCCCTATTCATATCAAATTGATACCTTCCTAATAGGTCAAGTGAACCCTATGGAGGGTGGTGCACCCAACCCAATGGGTTTAGGTCAGCCAAATGGACCCAAGGGCCCACCCCATAGCTCAAATTGGCCAATTTGAAAACCTCCCTCCACTTGATTTGAAGCACATGGGAGGTTACTAATCCTCTTGGCTCAAACCAACCATGTGCCAACTTCAAACAACCCAAACAACCCTTTCCATATGGTATTGGATCAAAATGATCCATAGCTTGTCATCATTTCCATGAGGATATACTCTAATTCAATTCAATTGACACATTATTGATTGAGTGCTAGAGAGTGTTAGGAGCCATCAGAGAGAAATCCTAAGCTTCCTAGAGGAATTTAGAAAGAGCCATTCTCAATTTTCATCCTTTGAAAATAAGGGAGCTCAACTGATTTCCAAACTTCTTCCACATTACAATCCACTTCAATTCCCTTTGCACACTCCCTCAGGGGTCCAAATTGAGCTTGCCTAAGCTCTCCCTCAAGTTCCAAAGGTAAGGAGAAGTTCAATTCGATCAAAGCCACAAAGGAGA
Source organism: Cymbidium sinense (assembly GCA_021442155.1). NCBI lineage: Eukaryota > Viridiplantae > Streptophyta > Magnoliopsida > Asparagales > Orchidaceae > Cymbidium > Cymbidium sinense. Next base: position 89,123,673 of record CM038214.1, on the reverse strand, counting down.
GGAGGAGGTGTTGGTCCAGCAATCTACAACCTCAAGAGCTAATTCTTTCACCATTGTCTCAACCAGATGAAGCTCCTCCAAATCGGCGGTGATCACCTGAGGTATGCCATTTTTGACCACTTGACTTAAGGGTGTTGGTATTTTGTGAAAAAGAAAGTGTCATGGCATGAAAATTTGATAGTTGGATAGATTTATTGAAGGATGGTGTAAAATCTTGTCCCAATCCGCTCAATCAATGATCTTCCTTGGATCATGGATCTCCATTGATCCTCGTGGAAACATGTGATCCCGGCCATCCATGCACATTTTGGATGGGCTGAGATTAAAATAATGCACATTTTATATGATTTATTTTAAAACCACGGGGTGATTCAGGCCATCCTTGATCGAATGGCGTATATCAACCACGTCCGCGCCATACGACTACCTTGATAGGATGTTTAAGTGGTGGCTCACACAAGCATGTAAGCATAATATTGTGGTTAAAGGGATTAATTAGGTTTTAATTAATTCTAATTAATCCCTTAAGCTTTAAAAATTCATATCTTCGTAAATAAAAATAAAAAAAATATGAGGTAAATTTATACTGAAAGATAATTCAATCTAGAATATTCTAAAATTGGTTTTAATGGATTTTGAATTATATCTTTCTCTGATTTTGCCTTTTATTGGAAATCTTATTTTGCTAATTACTCTTTAAATAATTCTCTGATTAATCCCAAACTTATTGGGTATGTTTTACGGGATAACCTCTGCCTTCTTTAATTTTCTTGGGATATATTGAAGGCTTAATTGGGAGAATTGCAAATGCATTTCTTAATTACTCCCTTATGTAATTAAGGATAATTAAGGGTTTGATTAGTGTTTTAATCCCTTATTAAAGTTGATTAAGGTTTGATCCAATGAATAGGAGGTTTAGGGAATAATTTTGGGGTATTTCCCCTAAGCTATTCCCTAAACTCCCTTTTTCTTTCCTTAATCCTCTCTTAATTAAGGGTTAATTCATTAATTACCCTTTTAATTAATTTCTAAGAATTATGAAACCTTCCAGACCTTAATTATGCTACTTTTGGTAGATGCTTAGGTGTTTGAGAGCCTAAGTTCAATTAAGGAAATCAAAACCCAACTCATATGTGTGAGGGGTGTTTTGAAATTACTTAAGTTAAACCCCTTAGCTTATTTAACCATTAATCATGAGCCAAATTGCATTAGGACCTTTCTTCCTAGGTACATTACAAATTTAAATTCCTTATGAGGTTTTATGTCATCTCATTGGCTCATAATTACTTGGTTAACAATGCTAAGGTGGTATAGGTAAGGGTTAATTAACATATAATTAACAACCTAATCAAAATTTAAAATGAATATAATCATCTAAAACTTAAACAAAAATGTAAAACACATTTGGGAATGGGTTAGGAACCACAAACTAAACTCACCTTTTCAAAATTAAATCAAATTCAAAATCAAACAAAAATCATACTAAATGAACTTTGGTTTACTTTAATCTTTCTTATTTCATAAGATTATCTTTAGGATTTAATTAAAGTGAATGTGTTTACATGCTTTCATTGCTTTAGTTCTTTCACAACATGTTAAATATGTATGTCATGTGGTTTCATGCATTCATACTTTTCAAAATTCAAATTTAAAATGAAAATGTTTACTTTATGTCAAATTTGCATGTGTTGGCTAAAGTAAGAATATGAGTGGCTATTATCACTATTAAATTCAAATTATTTTCAAAATATATGAATCAATTATCAAAACTAAAGTATGTTACTTATATTTTAATTATAAGCTTGCATGTGAGTAAGATATAAGGATGTGCTTAGTATAGGTTTTCCTTCTCTTCTCTTTTAGTATAGTTTTGAATAGGATTTGGTAAGATGTGTGGTTCATTTGAAAAGAACCTAACACTTGCCTAATTCCATATCCTATTCATTTCTATACTATCACTTAAGAAGGATACCTATGCTTGCACATATAAATTGCATAAACAAAATGAATAATACAATTTTTTGCATTCTTTCTTTTCCATTCATTTTTTTGTGCACATGTTTCCATTTAAGGAAAGTGGTATATTAGTCTGGACAACCCGGTTGTGAGCTTTAAGTAGCCTAAGTAGGTACCTTACACCTCTAGTTAACAATGGCACTTACTCTCACTTATGCCTTTCTTTCTGTATGTGTTGTGAAAATTGGATAAGAAATCCCTTTTTTACTAAAGAAAAATCGTGCATCATGAACTTCCAAATTTCTTTAAATGAATCACATAACATGCATCATAAAGTGTGTTAAACATTCTCATTTGTTTGTATAGATATGCTTTGGACTCATTCATATGCATGTTATAAAGTAATGTATGTTTTTGTGAATTTGGTTCATTTTATTTAAACTTAAAATGCCTTTCTTTTTGAATGGGCTTGTTTAGAGTTCATCTAAACTTAGGATTGATTAAAACACCTAATCAAAACATTCACTAAATCAAACCAAAAATATGAATCTACTTTAGAAATTACTTAGGTTAGGAAGGAATAGAAGTTCTCTTCTCTTTCTATAACTTAGTAATAATGGTGGACTCATTTGAACCTAATCAAAACATGAAATAAAATCAACCCAAAACAACTAAATCACTTAAATGAAACCCTCCCTAAGTTGAACATGCTTCACACTAGAAAATTCTAACTTAAGCTAAGCATAGCACACAAACCTCCAAAGCACACACATTAGGCTAACTCACTACTTCTAGCTTTAGGTTAGGGCGGTGTATGGTTTGATGCTTGCTTTTGTTTTGTGATATATGTTTTAGATTGGATGTTAGGATGTATGTGTATAGAATGAATGGTAGGGCGATCTTAGTCTAACCATTATTTTGATTGTGCTTAAGAGCAAAATAAAAATATAAATGCTTTTGCTTTGAGGTGCTTATACCCCTAAGCATAATCCAATAGGTCGGACTTAGTCACCATGTGTGGGGTGATAAGTCCAATATACATGCTTGGGATTTGGTGGTTTGTTTAGCTAACCTTTGTTTTTGGTGTTAGCTAGATTTACTTTCCTTTTCATGTAAATTTTGCAATTAGATTTTTGGAATGATTGTTATGGGGATTTGGATGAACATTGGTCATAAGATTTCATCTTATATACCATGTGAAGCCTTGGAGCATCCACCTTTTAACCATCCAAAAGGAGCCAAAGAAGAAAGAAAAAAAGAAGAAGAAAGAAGAAAAGAAGAATGTAGAAATGAAGCTTGAAGACTCCCATAAAAATGAATTATTTGCTTAATTGTATCTAATTCATTTGTAATCTGGGTTGTATAGGGGTAGAGTTGGGCTACATAATTTATTTTTCAGGTTGGTGTGGTGGCACCTGACCACACTTGGCCTCTTATTCTTTTTGCGATTAGCTTTATAAATTGATTAATGATTTGTTTAGCTTGTGCATTAAGTGGTATCTTTTTCTTAGTTTCTTCCTTGCTTTATGTATGACCTAGATATGGATTAGGCTCTTAGGGAAAAAAAATCTTTTACCAATTTTAATAATTCAAAACTAAAAATAAAGAATTCATAACCTCACCTAAAGCTTAGGTTTAAAATCAAGATAAAATAATTAGAAACCCTTTAACTGGATGAGTACTTTCTTTTATAACATCATGCACAAATGCATCTTGCTTCACTCTTGATTGGTGGGCTTCCACCTTTGCCAGAGAAACTTGGCTTGACCTTTAAGATCCATGTTGGAAACACACCTCCTCCCTTCTCGTTGATATTGGCTAATAACTTTTTTATCATGCATTAGGCATATGAATCCTATTAGCCTGAGTCAAAATGATTGTCTAAAAATGAAAAGAAAATGAAATCTAAATTGCAATCCTAAACTTAAAAAAATAAAAAAAATTAAAATCAAAACCTAAACTAAAACCAAAACCTAAACCTAAACCTAAAAGTAAAATAAAATAAAAAATTTAAACTAAACTCAAATAAAATAAATAAAAACTTAAATTAAACTAAAAAAATAAAATAAACCTAAAAACTGAAAACCTAAATAAAATAAAAACTAAACAAAAAATAAAAATATAGTAAACCTAAAATAAAATAAAATAAAAACTAAATTAAAACCTATAAATAAATAAAAAATAAAACCTAAACCCTAAACTAAAAAAAAACTAAAACCTAAAATAAATAAAATAAAATAAACTTAAACCTAAACTAAAATAAACTAAACCAAAATAAATAAAACCTAAACCTAAACGTAAAATAAACTAAATCTAAATCCTAAAGTAAATAAAATAAAATAAACTAAAAATAAACTTATACCTAAACTAAAAAATAAAACCAAAAATAAACCTAAACTGAAAATCTAAAACCTAAACCTAAAAATAAAACCTTAAACCCTAAAAATAAAAACCTAAACCTAAAAATAAATAATAAAACCTAAACCTAAAAAATAAAATAAAAATAAAACTAAACTAAACAATAAACATAAAACTTAACTTAAACCAAAAATTAAACTAAAATAAAAAATCTAAACTAAAATAAATAAACCTAAAATAAATAAATTAAACTAAATAAAAATAAAAAATAATATAAACTAAATAAATAAAAAACAACTAAATAAGCCTAAACCTATTAGTTTACTTAATTTTTAAAAAAACCCTAAACCCTAAAATCTAAACCCTAAAGCTAACCCTAAACCCTAAACCTACAACCCTAAACCTACAACCCTAAACCCTAAAACTTAAACCCTAACCCTAAAATACCCTAAACCCTAAACCCCAAACTAACCATAAATCATAAACCCTAAACCCTAAACCCTAACCCTAACCCTAAACCCTAATCCCTAAACCCTAAACTATAAACCCTAAAATCATAAATCATAAACCCTAAACTAACCCTAAACCCTAAACCCTCAAAACCCTAAACCTTAAACCCTAAACCTTAATCCTTAAACCCAAAATAATAAACAAACTCTAAACCCTAAGTTAACCTTAAACCCTAAACTATAAACCCTAGAAACCCTAAATTCTAAAGCCTAAACACTAAACCTTAAACCTTAAACCCAAAACCCTAACCCTAAACCCTAAAGCCTAAACCATAAAACCCTAAACTCTAAGTCCCTAAACCCTAAACCTTAAACCCTAAACCCTAAACCCTAAACCCAAAAAACTTAAAAACCTAAAAACCTAAGTGTAAACTAAATAAAACCTAAAAACAAAATAAATAAAATAACCTCAACCTAAATAAAATAAAAAAATAAAAAAATAAAAACCTAAACTAAAACCTAAACCTACAAATAAAAATAAAATAAAATAAAGTAATAAAAATAAACTAAAATAAAATAAATAAAAACATAAACTAAACTAAAAACTAAAATAAATCTATATAAAATAAAAACTAAATGTAAAATAAAAATAAAATAAACCTAAAATAAAATAAAATAAAACTAATTAAAAACCTAAACCTAAAAAATAAACCTAAAAAATAAATAAATAATCAATCATAAACCCTAAACTAAAAAAACCTTAAACTTAAAATTAAAATAAAATAAATAAAATAAAATAAACTAAAATAAACATAAACTTTAACATAAACTTAAAAATTTAAACTAAAATAAAAAACCAAAACTAAAATAAATAAAGCTAAATTAAATAAAGTAAACTAAACAAAAATAAAATATAAAATAAAATCAATAAAAAAATATACTAAATAAACTAAATAAACCTAAACCTACTAGTTTACTTAATTTTTTTTAAAAAAACCTAAACCCTTTACCCTAACCCTAAACCCTAAACCCTAAATCCTAAAACCATAAAACCTCAAATGCTAAACCCTAAATCCTAAACCCTAAGCCCTAGGCCCTAGACCCTGAAAATCTAAAAACTTAAATCTAAACTAAATAAAACCCAAAAAAAATATAAAATATAAAAAAAAACCTAAATCTAAATAAATAAAAAAAAACAAAATAAAATAAAAACCTAAACTAAAACATAAACCTAAACCAAAAAATAAAATAAAATAAACTAACAAAAATAAACTAAAATAAAATAAATAAAAACCTAAACTAAACTAAAAAATAAAATAAACCTATGAATTAAAAACCTAAATAAAATAAAAACTGAAGAACGACCGATCCGATCTACTGCTAATGGAACTATGTCTTTACAATAGAAATGATTCTAATTATCTGGGGATTTTGATTTGTTCTATGCGTGCTCATTTTTTATCTATGTCGTTGCTTGTGTCTTAGAAAACTTAGTGTGTTACTTGGTGGATGAAATCAAAAATAAGAAATGTTGAATTTGAATTTGCTCTCTGTTAAAAAAAATCAAAAACCCTAAGCCCTAAACTAAAACCTGAACCCTAAAACCTAAAACCTAAAACCTAATCCCTAAACCCTAAAATGCAAAAACCCTAAACCCTAAACCCTAAACCCTAAAACCCTAAACTATAAACCCTAAACCAAAAGCCTAAACCCTAATGCCTAAAGCCTAAACCCTAAAAATCCTAAACCCTAAACCCTAAAACCCTAAACCCTAAACACTAAACCCTAAAAACTAAAACCTCAACCTTAAACCCTAAACATTAAAATCAAAAAAGCCCCTAAACCCTAAACCATAAACCATAAACCCTAAAAAGCTAAAAAGCTAAAAATAAAATAAATCAAAAACTTAAACAAAAATAAAATAAAAAGATAAAAATATAATAAAAATATAAACTAAAACCTAAACCTAAACCAAAACCTAAACCTAATAAAGAAATTAAAATAAAGATAAAAACTAAACTAAAATAAAATAAATAAAAACATAAATTCAACTAAAAATAAAAAACCTAATTAAAATAAAAACTAAACCAAAAATAAAATAAATTAAAAACTAAATAAAAACTTAAATCTAAAAATAAATAAAAATTAAAACCTAAACACTAAACCAAAAAAAAAAGAAAAAACCTAAACCTAAAATAAAAAAATAAACCTAAACGTAAATTAAAATAAATAAAACCTAAATCTAAACCTAAACTAAACTAAACCTAAACCTAAACCTAAACCTAAATTAAATAAAATAAAATAAACTAAAATTAAACTGAAACCTAAACTAAAAAATAAAACAAAAAAATAAACCTAAAATAATAACCTAAAACTAAAACCAAAAAAAATAAAATAAAAACATAAACCTAAACCTAAAAATAGAAAATAAAACCTAAACCTAAAAAATAAATAAAATTAAAACTAAACTAAAAAATAAACATAAACTAAAACCTAAACCTAAAAAATAAACCTAAATCAAAATAAAAAAATAAAATAAACAAAAATAAATAGAAAAATAAACTAAATAAACCAAAACCTACTTAATTTAAAAAAAAATTAAAAAATAGCAAAATAAAATAAATAAATAAAAACCCTAACCATAAACCCTAAAACTAAGCCTAAACCTTAAACTCTAAACCTTAAGCCAATAACTCTAAACCCTAAAACCCTAAATCCTAAACCCCAAACCTAAAAACTTAAACCCTAAACCCTAAACCCTAAACCCTAAACTATAATCACTAAACCCTAAACCCTAAATGCTAAACCCTAAACCCTAAACTCTAACCCTAACCCTAAACCCCAAACCCTAAACCATAAACACTAAACCCTAAATGCTAAACCCTAAACCCTGAATTCTAACCCTAACCTTAAACCATAAACCCTAAATCCTAATCTCTAAAACCCTAAACCCTAAACCATAAACTAATCATAAACCCTAAACACTAAACCCTAAAAACCCTAAACCCTAAAACCTAAACCTTAAACACTAAACTAGAAATAAACCTAAACCCTAAGCTAGCCCCAACCACTAAACCCTAAACCCTAAAGCCTAAACGCTAAACTTTAAACCCTAAACCCTAAACCCTAACCCTAAACCCTAAACCCTAAACCCTAAAACCACAAACCCTAAACCCTAAACCTTAAACCCTAAACCCTAAACCCTAAACACTAAAAACCTAAAAACTTAAACCTAAACTAAATAAAACCAAAAAAATAAAATAAATAAAAAAAACCTAAACTTAAATAAAATAAAAACCTAAACTAAAACCTAAACCTAAAAATAAAATAAATAAAAAATTAAAATAAAATAAATAATAACCTAAACTAAACTAAAATAAAATAAAGGTAAGAATAAAAAACCTATAGAAAATTAAAATTAAATCTAAAATTAACCTAAAATAAACCTAAATAAAGTGAAATAAAAACTAAATTAAAACTAAAAATAAATAAAAAATAAAACCTAAACCCTAAACTAAAAAAAACCTAAAACTAAAATAAAAATAAAATAAATAAAATAAAATTATCTAAAAATAAAATAAAATAAACTAAACTAAAATAAAGAAAACCTAAACTTATACCTAAAGTAAACTAAACCTAAACCTAAATTTAATCAAAATAAAATGAAATAAACAAAAAATAAACCTAAACCTAAACCTAAAAATTAACCTTAAATAAAAATCTAAAACCAAAACCTACAAATATAAAATAAAAACCTAAACCTAAACCTAAAAATAAAAAATAAAACCTAAACATAAAAAATAAAACTCAACTAAAAAATAAACTTAAACTTAAACCTAATCCTAAAAAATAAACTAAAATAAAAAACCTAAACTAAAATAAATAAACCTAAATAAATAAACTAAACTAAATTAAAATAATAAATAAGCACAAATAAAAATAAAAAATAAAATAAACTAAAATAAATAAAAAATAAACTAAATAAAGATAATCTTACTTTTTATTTAATTTAAAAAAGAACCCTAAACCGTAAGCTAACCCTAAACCCTTAACCCTAAAACCTAACCCTAAATCCTAAACCGCTAAAACACTAAACCCCAAAACCCTAAACCCTAAACCTTAAACCCTAAACCCTAAACTCTAAACCCTAAATACTAAACCCAAAAAACCTAAAAATCTAAACCTATGAAAAATAAAATAATAAAATATAAAATATAAAAAAAACTTAAACCTAAATAAAATAAGAAAATTAAATAAAATAAAAACCTAAACTAAAACCTAAACCTAAACCTAAAAATAAAATAAAATAAACTAATAAAAATAAACTAAAATAAAATAAATAAAACCTAAATTAAACTAAAAAATAAAATAAACCTAAGAATAAAACCTAAATAAAATAAAAATTGTCAAAACTTATCTATGTCGATGGAATTGCCTTTATAGAATGTTCTAGTAATCTAGGGTTTTGATTTGCTCTATGCATGCTCATTATTTATCTATGTCATCACATATGTCTTATAAAACTTGGTGTGTTACTTCGTTGATGAAGTCGAAAAGAAGAAATGTTAACACTGAATTTACTCTCTGTTAAAAAATAAAATAAAAACCAAAAACCCTAATTTAAAATCTAAACCTTAAACTAAAACTTGAACCCTAAACTCTAAACCCTAAACTAAACCCTAAACCCTAAACCTAAAACCTAAATCCTAAACCCTAAACCTTAAACCCTAAAACACTAAACCCTAAACCCTAAACCTAAACCTAAACCCTAAACTTTAAATCCTAAACCCAAAAAACCCTAAATCCTAAACCATAAACCTTAAAACCCTAAAGCCTAAACCCTAAATCCTAAACCCTAAACCTTAAACCCTAAACCCTAAACCCAAAACCCTAAACCTTAAACCCAAAAAAGCTCCTAAACCCTAAACCTGAAACCCTAAATCGTACACCCTAAACCTAAACCCTAAACCCTAAACCCTAAACCTTAAACCCAAAAAAACTCCTAAACCCCAAACCCTAAACCCTAAACTAACCTTAAACCCTAAACCATAAACCATAAACCATAAACCCTAAAAAGCTAAAAACCTAATCCTAAACAAAATAAAGCCTAAAAATAAAATAATTAAAAAACCTAAATAAAATAAAATAAAATAATAAAAGAAAATAAAAACATAAACTAAAACTTAAACCTAAACCTAAAAATAAAAATAATAAATAAATACTAAACTAAAATAAAATAAATAAAATCCTAAACTTAATTATAAAATAAAAAACCTAAATAAAATAAAAACTAAGCCTAAAATAAAATAAAATTAAAACTAAATAAAAACCTAAACCTAAAAAATATGCCTAAAAATAAAACCTAAAAATAAATAAAAAAGAAAACCTAAACCCTAAACTAAAAAAAACCTAAACATAAAATAAAAATAAAATAAACCTAAACCTAAACTAAAATAAACTAAACTAAAATAAATAAAACCTAAACCTAAACCTAAACTAAACTAAACCTAAACTTAAGCCTAAACTAAATAAAATAAAATAAGCTAAAAGTAAACCTAATCCTAAAAATAAACCTAAAATAAAACACTAAAACCTAAACCTAAAAAAATAAAATAAAAACTGAAACCTAAACCTAAAAATAAAAAAATAAAATCTAAACCTAAAAAATAAAACTAAACTAAAAAATAAACATAAACTTAAACCTAAAAAGTAAACTAATTTAAAAAACCTAAAATAAAATTAATAAATCTAAAATAAATAAACTAAACAAAATAAAAATAAAAATAAACCTAAATCAAAATAAAAAATAAACTAAAATAAATTAAAAATAAATAATATAAACCTAAACCTTCTAGTTTACTTAATTTAAAATAAAACAAAAATAAGAAAATTAAAAAAATTAAAAAACCTAACCCTAAACCCTAAAGCCTAAAACTAACCCCTAAAACTAACCCTAAACCGTAAACCTTAAAACCCTAAACTCTAAACCCTAAACACTAAACCCTAAACCTTAAATTCTAAAATCCTAAACCCTAAACCCTAAACCCTAAACCTTAAACCTTAAAAAACCCTAAACCCTAAACCCTAAACACTAAACCCTAAACCTTAAACCCTAAACCCTAACCCTAAACCTAAACCCTAAACCCTAAACTTTAAACCTATACCCTAAAACCACAAACCCTAAACCCTAAATTAACCATAAACCCTAAACATTAAACCCAAAAAACCTTAAACCCTAAAAACCCTAAAAACCCTAAACCCTAAACACTAAACTCTAAACCTTAAACCCTAAACCTAAACAAACCCTCAACCCTAAGCTAACCCTGAACACTAAACCCTTAAAAACACTAAAGCCTAAAACCTAAATAATATACCTTAAACCCTAAACCCTAAACCCTAACCCTTAATCCTAAATCCTAAAACCCTAAACCCTAAACCCTAAAACCCTAAAACCTAAAACCCTAAACCCTAAACCCTAAACCCTAAACCTTAAACATTAAACTCGAAACCCTAAAATCCTAAAAACCTAAAAACCTAAACCTAAACTAAATAAAATCTAAAAATAAAATAAATAAATAAACCTAAAACTAAATAAAATAAAAAATAAAATAAAATAAACACCTAAGCTAAAACCTAAACCTAAAAATAAAAAAAATAAACTAAAAAATAAACTAAAATAAAATAAATAATAACCTAAACTAAACTAAAAAATAAAATAAACCTAAGAATAAAAAACCTATATAAAATAAAAACTAAATGTAAAATAAAAATAAAATAAACCTAAAATAAAATAAAATAAATACTAAATAAAAACCTAAACATATAAAATAAACCTGAAATTAAAACATAAACCTTAAACTAGAAAAAAAAGCTAAACTTAAAACTAAAATAAATTAAACTAAACTAAAATAAATAAAACTTAAACCTAAACCTAAAGAAAACTAAATCTAAACCTAAGCTAAAAATAAACCTAATCCTAAAAAAAACCTAAAAATTAACCTAAATCTAAAACCTTCAAAAATAAAATAAAAACCTTAACCTTAACCTAAAAATAAAAAATAAAACCTAAACCTAAAAAATAAAATAAAAATTGAACTCAACCAAAAAATAAACCTAAACTAAACCAATAAAATAAAATGAAATAAAAAACCAAAACTAAAATAAATAAAATCAAATAAATAAACTAAACTAAATAAAAATAAAAAATAAACATAAATATAAAATAAAAAAATAAACTAAAATAAATAAAAAATAAACTAAATAAACCTAAACCTACCAGTTTACTTAATTAAAAAAATCCCTAATTCCTAAGCTAACCATAAACCCTAAACCCTAAACCCTAAAAATCCTAAACCCTAAAGCCTAAACACTAAACCGTGAAACCTAAACCATAAACCCTATCCCTAAACACCAAACCCTAAAACCCTAAAACCCTAAAGCCTATAAGCCCTAAACCCTAAACCCTAAACCCTAAATCCTAAATCCTAAACCCTAAAAACCTAAACCTAAACCTAAACTAAATAAAACTAAAAAATAAAATATATAAAAAACTTAAACCTAAATAAAAAAAAATAAAGTAAAATAAAAACTAAATTAAAACCTAAACTTAAATAAAAAATAAAATAAACTAATAAAAATAAACTAAAATAAAATAAATAAAAACCTAAGATAAACTAAAAAAATAAAATAAACCTAAGAATAAAAAACCAAAATAAAATAAAAATTGAAGAACAGTCGATCCAATCTACTACTTATGGAACTATCTTGATAGTAGAGACGGTTCTAGTTACCTATGGTTTTCGAATTGCTCTATCTATGCTCATTTTTTATCTATGTCATCACTTGTGTCTTAGAAAACTTGGTGTGTTACATCATTTATGAAATCAAAAAGAAGAAATGTTGAACATGAATTTACTCTCTATTAAAGAAAACCAAAAACTAAAAACCCTAAACTAAAATATGAACCCCAAACTAATACTTGAACCTTAAACCTAAACCCTAAACCCTAAACCTTAAATCATAAAATCCTAAACCCTAAACCCTAAAACCCTAAACCCTAAACCCTAAACTTAAAATATAAACCCTAAACCCAAAACCCTAAAAGCCCTAAATCCTAAACCCTAAACCCTAAACCCTAAACCCTAAAACCTTAAAGCCTAAACCCTAAACCTAAAAACCTAATCCCTAAACCCAAAATCTTAAACCCAAAAAAAATCCCCTAAACCCTAAACCCTAAAAAGCTAAAAAGCTAATCCTAAACTAAATAAAACCTAAAAATAAAATAAATAAAAAACCTAAACCAAAATAAAATAACAAATTAAAATAAAATAAAAATATAAGCTAAAACCTAAAGCAAAACCTGAACCTAAAAAGAAAATAAAATAAAAAATAAAAACTAAACTAAAATAAAATAAATAAAAACCTAAACTAAACTAAAAAATAAACCTAAAATAAAAATAAAATAAACCTAAAAAAAATTAAAATGAAAAATAAATAAAAACCTAAACCTACAAAAATAACCTTGAAAATAAAACCTAAATAAAAAATAAAAAATAAAACCTAAACCCTAAACTAAAAAAAAACTAAACGTAAATTAAAAATAAAATAAGACTAAACCTAAACTAAAATAAGTAAAACCTAAACCTAAACCTAAAATAAACTAAACCTAAACCTAAAACTAAACTAAATAAAATAAAATAAACTAAAAATAAACCTAAACCTAAATAAAAAATAAAACCTAAAGATAAACCTAAAATAAAAATTTAAAATATAAACCTAAAAAATAATAATAATAACTTAAATGTAAGCCTAAAAATAAAAAACAAAATAAAAACCTAAAAAAAAGAATAAAAATAAAACTGAACCAAAACTAAACCTAAATCTAAAAAACAAACTAAAATAAAAATTGAAACTTAAATAAATAAAACTAAAATAATAAACTAAACTAAATAAAAGTTAAAATCAACCTAAATAAAAATCAAAAATAAAATAAACTAAAATAAAAAAAATCAACTAAATATACCTAAACCTACCAGTTTACTTAATTTAAAAAAAATAAAAATTAATAAAATTAAAAAAATTAAAAAAATCCTAACCCTAAAACTAACCCTAAATCCTAAACCCTAATGCCTAAACTTACAACCCTAAACCCTAAATCATAAAACACTAAAGACTAAACCCTAAATCCTAAATCCTAAAACCATAAACCTTAAACTCTAAACCCTAAACCTTAAATCCTGCAACCCTAAACCCTAAGCCCTAAACCCTAAACACTAAACCCTAAATCATAAACCCTAAACCTTAAAAACTTAAACACCTAACCCTAAACTAAATAAAACCTAAAAAGAAAATAAATATAGAAACCTTAACCTAAATAAAATAAAATAAAATAAAAACCTAAACTAAAACCTAATCCTAAACCTAAACATAAAGCTAAACCTAAATATAAAATAAAATAGAAAATAAAAACTAAACTAAAGTAAAATAAATAAAAACATAAACTAAACTTTAAAAAAAATAAACATAAAAATAAAAAACCTAAATAAAATAAAACCTAAACATAAAATAAAAAGAAAAATTAAATAAAAACCTAAACCTAAAAAATAAATCAAAAAATATAGCCTAAAAATAAATAAGAAATAAAAAGTAAACCCAAAACTAAAAAAAAACCTAAACCTAAAATAAACAAAATAAAATAAACCTAAACTAAAATAAGCAAAACTAAAATAAATAAAATTTAAACTTAAACCTTAAATAAACTAAACCTAAACCCTAAACTAAATAATATAAAATAAATCTAAACCTAAACTAAAAGATAAAACCTAAAAATAAACCTAAAATAAAAACCAGAAACATAAACATAAAAAAAAACCTAAACTTAAACCTAAAAATAAAAAATAAAACCTAAAACTAAAAAATAAAATAAATTTTAAAATAAACTAAAAAGTAAACATAAACCTAAACCTAAACCTAAAAAATAAACTAAAATAAAAAAACCCAAACTAAAAGAAATAAACCTTAAATAAATAAACAAAACTAAAGAAAAATAAAAAAATAAACCAAAATAAAAATAATAAATAAAATAAACTAAAATAAATAATAAATAAATTAAATAAACCTAAACCTATTGGTTTACTTAATTTAAAAAAAACCCTAAACCTTAAACCCTAAACCCTAAACCCTAAAAATCTAAAAACCTAAACCTAAACTAAATAAAACGTAAAAATAAAATAAATAAATAAACCTAAACATAAATTAAATAAAATAAAAACCTAAACTAAAACCTAAACCTAAAAATAAAAAAAAAAATGCAATAAAAAATTAACTAAAAGAAAATAAATAAAAACCTAAACTAAACTAAACAACGAAATAAAATTTAAAATAAAAAATAAAAATAAAATAAAACCCAAACATAAAATATAAATAAAATAAACCTATAATAAAATAAAATAAAAACTATGTAGAAACCTAAACCTAAAAAAATAATCCTAAAAATAAAACCTATAAATAAATAAAAAATAAAACCTAAACCCTAAACTTAAAAAAAAAAAAACATAAACCTAAAATAAACAAAATAAAATAAACCTAAACCTAAACTAAAATAAACTAAACTTAAATAAATAAAACCTAAACGTAAACCTAAAGTGAACTAAACCTAAACCTAAACTAAATAAAATAAAATAAAAATAAACCTAAACCTAAACTAAAGAATAAAACCTAAAAATAAACCTGAAATAAAAAGCTAAATCCTAAACCTAAAAAAATAAAATAAACACCTAAACATAAACCTAAAAATAAAAAATAAAGTAAAAATAAATCTAAACTAGAAAACCATAAACCTAAACCTAAACCTAAAAAATAAACTAAAATAAAAAACCTAAACTAAAATAAATAATCCTAAAATAAATAAACTAAACAAAATTAAAATGAAAAAAATAATCCTAAAAAAAAGTTAATTATAATAAATAATGAATAAACTAAAAAAACCTAAACCCATCATTTTTCTTAAATTTTTTTTTTAAAAAAAGAAAACCTTAAACCCTAAATTCTAAACCCTAAACCCTAAACATACAACCCTAAACCTACAACTCTAAACCCCAAACCCTAAACCCTACACCCTAAAAAATCCAAAACCCTAAACCCAAAACCTGAACCCTAAACCATAAAAGCGTAAACCCTAAACCCTAAACCATAAACCCCAAACCATAAACCTAAACTTATTGTAACTAAATAAATTTAAAAGTATACTTGAACCCTAAAAGCTAATAAACCTAAACCTAAACCCTAAGAATGGGCCGAACCTTGATGGCAGGAACATCAATGTCAACCAAGCTCAGTCTAGATCTAGTGATGGAGGGGAAGGCAGAGGTGGCGATTATCGCAGTGGTGGTGGGGAATCTAGAGATGCTGGTGGATATGGAGGTGGTGGTTGTAGCAGTGGTGCTTATGGAGGTGGGAGGAGCTGCAGAGGTTATAGCCATCATTGTGGTGGAGGGAGAGATCGGGGATATGATGTTGGATCCGCTACTCGAGAGGCCAGGGTGGTTCTGATGGGAATTGGAGAAACTGAAGAACAGTCAATCCGATTTGCTACTTATGGAACTGTATCTTTATAGTAAAGATGGTTATAGTTATCTAGGGTCTTCGATTTTCTCTGTACGTGCTCATTTTTTATTTATGTTATCGCTTGTGTCATAGAAAACTTGGTGTGTTACTTGGTTGATTAAACCGAAAATAAGATATGTTGAATCTGAATTTGTTCTCTTTAAAAAAAAACCCGTAAACCCTAAACTAATACCTGAACCCAAAACCTAAAAACTAAACCCTAAACCCTAAACCCTGGACACTAAAATTGCTAAACCCTAAACCCTAAACCAAAAAAAAAATCATAAACACTAATCCCTAAACCTTAAACCCTAAAAACCTAAAAATCTAAACTTAAACTAAATAAAACCTTAAAAAAAATAAATAAATAACCTAAACCAAAATAAAATAAAAAAATAAAATAAAATAAAAATATAAACTAAAACCTTAACCTAAACCTAAACCTAAACCTAAAAAGAAAATAAAATAATTAATAATAACTAAAATAAAATAAATAAAAACATAAACTAAACTAAAAAATAAAAAACCTAAATAAAATAAAAATTAAACCTAAAATAATAATAAAATAAACTTAAAATAAAATAAAATAAAAAACTAAATAAAAACCTAAGCCTAAAAAATAAATCTAAAAAAGATACATAAAAATAAATAAAAATTAAAACATAAACCATATACTAAAAAAAACCTAAACCTAAAGTAAAAATAAAATAAACCTAAACCTAAACTAAAATAAACTAAACTAAAATTAAGAAAACCTAAACCTAAACCTAAAATAAATTAAACATAAAATAAACTAAAAATAAACCTAAACCTAAACTAAAAAATAAAACCTAAACATAAACCTAAAATAAAAACCTAAGACCTAAACTAAAAAAATAAAATAAAAATAAAACTAAACAAAAAAATAAACCTAAACTTAAACTTAAACCTAAAAAATAAACTAAAATAAAAAATCTAAACTAAAATAAATAAAACTAAAATAAATAAGCTAAACTACATAAAATTAAAATCAACCTAAATAAAATAAAAAATAAAATAAACTAAAATAAATAAAAGAATAATCTAAATAAACCTAAACCAACCAGTTTACTTAATTTTGAAAAAAAAAATTAAAAATAAATAAACAAATAAACCCTAACCTTAAACCCTAAACCCTAATACTAACCTCAAATCCTAAATCCTAAACCCTAAACCCTAAACCATAAAACCCTTAACAGTCAACCCTAAACCCTAAACCCTAAAACCCTAAACCTTAAACGCTAAACCATAAACTCTAAATCGTAAACCATAAACCCTAAGCCCTAAAAACCTAAAAATAAAATTAAAAAAAATAAAATAAAATAAAAACCTAAACTAAAACCTAAACCAAAACCTAAAGAAAAACCTAAACCTAAACCTAATAATAAAAATAATTAAAAAAGACTTAGCTAAAGCAAAATGAATAAAACCTAAAAAAACTAAAAAAATGAAATAAACCTAAAAAAAACCTAAATAAAATAAAGCCTAAATGTAAAATATAAATAAAATAAGCCTAAAGTAAAATAAAATAAAAACTAAATAAAAACCTTAACCTAAAAACTAAACCTAAAAATAAAACCAAAAAATAAATAAAAAATAAATCCTAAACACTAAACTAAAAAGAAATCTAAACCTAAAATAAAAATAAAATAAATAAAATAAAAAAAACTTAAACCTAAACTAAACTAAACTAAACGAAAATAAATATAACCTAAACCTAAACCCTAAACTAAATCAAACAAAATAAAATAAAAATAAACCTAAACCTAAAATAAAAAATAAAATGTAAAAATAAACCTTAAATAAAAATCTATAATGTAAACCTAAAAAGTAAAATAAAAACCTAAACCTAAACCTAAAAATAAAAAATAAAACCTAAACCTAAAAATAAAAAAAAACCTAAACCTAAAAAATAAAATGAAAATAAAACTAAACTAAAAAATAAACATAAACCTAAACCTAAACCGAAAAAATAAACTAAAATAAAAAGCGTGAACTAAAATAACTAAACATAAAATAAATAAACTAAACTAAATAAAAATAAATGTAAATAAATATATAAAATAATCTAAATAAACCTAAACCTACTGGTTTACTTAATTATTTTTTTAAATAAAATCTAATCCCTAAACCCTAAACACTAAGCACTAAATCCTAAACCCTAAACACTAAACACTAAATCCTAAACCCCCTACACTTACAATCCTAAACCATAAACCTTAAACCCTAACACCTAAACCCTAAACCATAAACCCTAAACCCTATACCCTAAACCCTAACCCTAAACCCTAAACCTTAAACCCTAAACCCTAAAGCCTTAAACCTTAAACCCTAAACCCTAAACCCTAAACCCTAAACCCTAAAAACCCTAAACCCTAAACCCTAAAGACTAAACCCTAATATAACCTTAAACCCTAAGCTAACCCTAAACCTTAAACACTAAACTCAAAACCCTAAACCTTAAAAACCATAAACCCTAAAGCCTAAACACTAAACCCTAAACCCTAAATCCTAACCCTAACCCTAAACCCTAAATCTTAAAACCCTAAACCCTAAACCATAAACCCTAAAAACCTAAAAATCTAAACTTAAACTTAATAAAACCTAAAAATAAAATAAATAAATAAAAACCTAAACCTAAATAAAATAAAAATACAAAATAAAAGAAAAACCTAAACCTAAACCTCAAAATAAAATAAAATTAAATAAAAATTAAAATAAAATAAATAAAAAACTAAACTAAACTAAAAAAATCAAATAAACCTAAGAATTAAAAACTTAAATAAAATAAAAACTAAACATAAAAAAATAAACCTAAAAAAAATAAAAATAGAACTAAATAAAACCTAAACTTAAAAAATAAACCTAAATCGTAATTAAAAAATACATAAACATAAAATAAAATAAAATAAACAATATCAAATAAACCTAAAACTAAAACTAAAGATATACTAAACAACATATAAAACTAACTAAAGTAAACTAAATAAAACCAAAAAATAAAACCTAAAAATTAACCTAAATAAAAACCTAAAACCTAAACCTAAAAAAATAAAATAAAAACCTAGACCTAAACCTAAAAATAAAAAAATAAAACTCAACTCAAAAATAAAACTTAACCTAAACCTAAAAATAAACTAAAATAAAAAACCTAAACTAGAATAAATAAATTAAACTAAATAAAAAAATAAAGTAAACTAAAATAAATAAAGAAAATAAACCAAATATACTAAATAAACTTAAACCTACTGGTTTACTTAATTTAAAAAACACCATAAACCCTAAATCCTAAACCCTAAACCCTAAATGCTACGCACTAAACCCTAAACCAATAACCCAAAACCCTAAACCCTACACCGTAAACCCTAAAAAACCCCAATCCCTAACCTTAAACCCTAAACCTCAAACCGTAAACCTAAACCAAAAGTAACTAAATAAATTACAAAATAAACCTAATAAACCTAAACATAAACTACAGAATGAAGGAACCTATGACTCGAACATCACGAACAAACAGTCTAGATCACGGTGATTGGAGAGCGGCGGTGATTCAGTGGTGGTGAGGGATATGGAGGTTCGTGGATATGGTGGGTCGTGAGCGTGGTGATTATGGAGGGTGATGATTCTGGTGGTGGCGAAGGGAGAGATCGGGGATATGATGGTGGATTAAGCTACTCGAGAGGAGAAAACTAAATAAACTAAACTAAAATAAATAAAACCTAAACCTAAACCTAAAATAAACTAAACTTAAACCTAAACCTAAACTAAATAAAATAAAATAACCTAAAAATAAAACTAAACCTAAACTAAAAAATAAAACTTAAAAATAAACCTAAAATAGAAACCTAAAACCTAAATCTAAAAAAATAAAATAAAAATCGAAACCTAAAACTAAAAAGAAAAAATAAAATAAAAATAAAACTAAGCTAAAAAATAAACTTAAACTTAAAAAGTAAACTAAAATAAAAAACCTAAACTAAAATAAATAAACCTAAATAAATAAACTGAACTAAATAAAAACTAAACCTAAATCAAATTTAAAACTAAAATAAACTAAAATAAATAGAAAATAAACCTAAATCCTAGTTTACTTAATTTTAAAAATAAAAAATAAAGACCTAAAGCTCCACAAACCCCTAAACCTAGACTAACCCAACCTAAACCATATTTAAACTATGACTCCAAACCCTAAACTCACCAAACCCTAAAACTTGTAAACTTAAACTTAAATTGGCCTAAAAATAAAATAAATAAAACCTAAAACAAAATAAATAAAATAAAAACATAAACTAAAACCTAAACCTAAACTAAGATGAAGAAAATAATTAATAAAACTAAACTAAATAAATAAAAACCTAAACTAAAACAAAACCTAAATAATAAATAAACCTAATAAAAAATTAAACTAAATAAAACATAAATCTAAAATAAACTTTAAAAACTTTAAAAATGAACTAAACCCTAAACTAAAAAAAAACTTAAAACAAAAATAAACTAAACTAAACTAAAATCAATTAAGATAAAATAACCAAATCCTAAATCTAAAATAAATTAACCCTAAACCTAAACTAAAAAATGAAACCCTAAAACAGCATAACCTAAACCCAAAATAAAAAATAAAACTAAAGCTAAAAGTAAAATAAAACTTAAACCTAAAAAATAAAAAATAAAAATAAACTAAACTAAAATTAAATCTAAAAAATAAACCTAAACTTAAAATAAACTAAAATAAAGCAAGCACTAAACTAAATAAATTGAACTAAATAAAACATAAATAAAAAGCAAATAAAGCATAAAAAATAAATAAACTATGAAAATAAAAAAACCTAAAATCCTCACAAACTCTGACTAAAGCCCACAAACAGCCATTATAAACATACACTAAACCCCATACTAACCCTAAACTCTAAACCCTAAAACCTAAACACAAACTCCCAACTAACCTAAAACCCAAAACCTAAAACAAACATAAACCTAAACTCTAAGAATGGCGAACCTTGATAATGGGAAGATCATAGCCAGCAGGACTCTGGCATTGGTGTTGGGGGGTTTGGAGGTCTTGGAGGGTATGGGCTGGTGGTGGTGGTTAGTGAGGGAAGAGGCGGATGGAGGTTATAGCCGTGGTGGTGGTGGAGGGAGAGATCGGACATATGATTGTGGATCTTGCTACTCGAGAGGCCAGGGTGGTTTTGATGGGAACAGGAGAAACTCAATAATGGTCAATCTGATCTATTGCTTATGGAACTATGTGTTTATAATAGAGACGATTCTATTTATTTAAGGCTTTTGATTTGCTCTATACATGCTCATTTTTAATCTATGCAGTCACTTGTGTCTTAAAAAACCTGGTGTGTTTCTTGGTTGATTAAATCCAAAAGAAGAAATGTTGAATATGAATTTTTTCTCTATTAAAAATAATTAAACTTAAATTTAAAAATAAGGAAAAAATAAAAACCTAAAAATTTAAACCTAAAAAAAACAAAATAGACACGACTAAAAAAAAATAAAACGAACCTAAAAAAGAAAATAAAAATAAAAATAAACTAAAATAATAAACCTAAACCTAAACCTAAACCTAAGAAATAAACTAAAATAAAAAATCTAAACTAAAATAAATAAACTAAACTAAATAAAAATAAAAATAAACCTAAATAAAAATAAATAATAAAATAAACTAAAATAAATAAAAAATAAACTAAATAAACCTAAATCTACCAGTTTACTTAACTTAAAAAAAAATTCCTAACCTTAAATAGTAAAGAAAGCTAAATACCTAAACCTAAAAAAATCCTAAACCCTAAACTCGAAACTAAAACACATCTAAACTCTGACCTATCACTAAACCCTAAAACAAACCCTACCTAAACCCTAAACCTTAAACCCTAACTGAGTCCTAACCTAAACTACACACAGGAGCTGAAGCCCTAAAGGCTAAACCCTAAACTGGAAAAACAAAGAGCCTAAAAAAAAGTAAATAAACTAAAACTCATTAAAAAAACTAAAATAATTAAACTTAAACTTAAATAAAACCTAAACTAAAAGATAAATAAACTAAAATAAAATACTAAAAAAATAAAATAAAAAGACATAAAACTAAATAAAAAGACCTAAACCTAAAAATAAAACTATAAAAACCTAAAATGTTAAATAAAACTCCAAACTAAACTAAAAAAAAAACATAAATAAAATAAAACTAAAGCTAAAATAAATTAAAATAAATAAAATTAAACTAAACTAACAATAAAACAATAACTAAAATAAAATGAAAACCTAAACTAAACAAAATAAAATAAACTAAAACTTAAATAAAATAAACCTAGTAAACAATAAAAAATAAAACATTAAAACTTAAAATAAAACCTAAACCTAAATAAAATAAAATAAAATAAACTAAAGATAAACTAAACCTAAAAATCATACTAAAAATAAATCTAAACTAAATAAAACCAAATAAATAAAATAAAATATAAATTCAGGAAAATAAAAAATAAAACTATATAAACATAAAACTTACGGTTTGCTAAATTATAAAAATAAAAAAAAATAAAAATAAATAAATAACTAAACCCTAAACCTAAAATAAAACTACCTAAAGCCTTAAACCTCTACCTAAACTAGGCACTGGGTTCAAAATAAAACTAGTTACAATCAACCACTGCACCCTACTGCCCCTAAACCCCATAAAATAAACCTAAAACCCAAACTAATAAGTAAAGCCAAATAAAATAAATAAATAAACCTAAACTAAATAAAATAAAATAAAACCTAATCCTAACCTAAAATAAATAAAAAATAAAATCCTACTGAAAATAAAATAAATAAAATCTAAACTAAATTAAAAAATAAAATAAACCTAAAAACAAAAAAACCTATATAAAATAAAACCTAAAACATAAAATAAAATAAAATAAATCAAAATAAAATAAACCAAAACCTAAAAAATAAAATAAAAAAAGAACTACAAACCTAAAAAGAAAAATAAACTAAAATATAAAATAAAAAAACCTATAAAATAAACTAAGCTAAAATTAAAAAAATCAAAACCTAAACCTAAAATAAAATAATCCAAAACACTAAATAAAGATAAAATAAAATAAATAATCCTAAACTAAAACTAAAATAAAACCTCAAAAATAAAGCGTGAAATAAAACTTAAAACCTAATGCTAAAAAAAAATAAAACTAAAACCTTAAAATAAAGAAATAAAATACAAACTTAAAAAGAAAGAGTAAAAAAAACTAAAATAAAAATAAACATAAACTTAAACCTAAACCTAAAAATAAACTAAAATAAAAACCTAAAACTAAAAAATTAAACTAAATTAATTAAACATAAAAATAAACAGTAAACCTAAAATATACTAAATAAAGCTAAAAACCTACCATTACAGAGTCTGGATAAACAGGTGGACCTAAATCCCCTCAGGCAGGAAAAGAAAGGCCACTACCTGGGACTGTGACTCTGGGCCATGAGCCACTAACCACTGAGCCACTGAGCTCTGGGCCTCAATCCTAAAGGCTGCCTAGTGTGGGCCTAGACACTGAGCCACTAAATCTGCAGCGCACTGAGCCTTGAGGCATCAGGCCTAAACTGAGCATGAGCTCAGGGCTGGGCACAAGGCCACTGTTAAACCTAAAGCCTAAACTGACTGGGCTAAACCATAAATCTAAAACTAAAGACACTGGGCCACTAAACCCTAGGTAGACCTACCAAGCTGTTGCTAGGCTCTGAGCCCTGAAACCCATCAGTCACAAAACTGGGCCCAAAAAACCTACCTCAAAACTACAGAGCCTAAAACAAAACCTAAACCCTTAAACATGAAAAAATAAAATAAATAAAAGACACTAAACTTAAATAAGATGGGAAAATAATATAAAATAAATAAACCTAAACTAAAATAGAGAGAAAATTAAACTAAATATGAAATAAAATAAATCAAAAATTTAAACTAAATTAAAAATCAAATAAACTTTAAAATAAAAAAAACCTAAATAAAATAAAAACTAAATGTAAAATAAAAAGAAAAAAACCCTAAATAAAATAAAATAAGAACTAAATAAAAACCTAAACCTATAAAAACCTAAGAAAAACCTAAAAATAAAAAAAAGATAAAACATAAACCCCAAACTAAAAAAAAAAACCTAAACCTAAACTAAAATAAACTAAACTAAAATAAATAAATCCTAAACCTAAACCAAATAAATAAAACAAAATAAAACCTAAAACCTAAACCTAAATAAATAAAATAAAAACTTGAACCTAAAATTAAAAATTAAATATAAAACCTAAACTTAAAAAATAAAATAAAAATAAAACTAAACTAAAAAATAAACATAAACCTTAAGCTAAACCTAAATATTAAACTAAAATATAAAACCAAAGTTAAAATAAATCAACCTAGAATAAATTAAAAATAAATGAAATAAACTTATAATGGGTTTCTTGCATTTTTTTACAAAAAAAAACCCCAATATAGATCCTAAACCCAAACCCTAAACAAACCCTAAGCTAATACACAAGCCCTAAAAGACCCTATACTGCCACCAAATAAAATAAAAAATTAAATAAAACTATAAATCTAAACCCTAAACCCAAAACCTTCAACCTTATACCTTAAACCCTAAACCCTAGACTACTAAACCTAAACCTTAAACTCAAACCTTAAAACAAAACCCAAATAATCTTAAAAGCCCCAACCCTAAACGATGACTCTAAACCCAACCTAAATGAAATACTTCCAGAAAAACTTAAAAAACTAAACCTAAGGCAGAATATAATAAATAAAAAACCTAAAGCAAAAAACAGTGGAATAAAATAAATAGCCCTACACAAAATAACAAAATAAAAAACTAAAATAAAATAAATATAAATATAAACCAAAACTAAACAAAATAAAATAAACTTTATAAATAAAAACCTAAACAAATAAATAAACAAAATAAAATAAATAAAATAAAATAAAATAAAATAAACTAAACAACCCTAAATAATAAACTTCTAAGAATAAATAAAAATAAAATAAAAATAAAAACTAGATAAAACTAGAAAACTAAGCAAATTAAATAAAATAAATGTAAACCTAAAAATAAAATAAATAAAACGTAACCCTAAACTAATCAAAATTAAAGCTAAACCAGACCTAACTAAATAAAATAAAATGAAAGAATAAACCTAAACCTAAACTAAAAAATAAAACTTGAATAACTAAAGATAAAACCTATAACAATCCATAAAAAAATAATAAAATAAAACCCTAAACTAATATAAATAAAAAAAGCCAAAACCCTAAACTAAAAAATTAAAAAAATCAAAACTAAACTAAAATTACATAAAGCTAAAACCTAAAAAATAAACAAAAACCTAAACCTAAACTAATTAAATAAACTGAAATAAAATAGTAAAATAAATAAAAAATAAACTAAACCTAAAAAAAAATAAATGAACTAAATAAATAAAAAATAATCTAAAAACTAAGCGTCTGGATTACACTTAATTTGGAAAAAATCTTTAAACCACTAAGCAAATCTAAAACTCAGTCAAAACCACTAAAGTGACACTCAAAATATGCAAACCCACTGCAAAGGCTCCTCAGGCCCTCAACCATAAACCTCCAAACTAAAGCCTGACCTGCAATCCTAAAACCTAAACTGCAGCAAACTGGGCCATGTAAATCTTAAACCACCTTTGGTCCACTCCTCAGATCCACGAAGCCTAGGCTAACCTCCAGGCCTCAAATCTTAAAACCCTGAAACAGGCACAGGCACTAGTAACCCTGGGCTGGGTTCAGACCAAACTGAGGAAACCCTCAGGCCTAAACCTAACCCTAGGCCTAAAAATAAAGCCTAAACCTCAACGGCCCTCCCACCTAAATAATACAGTAAAACAGGTAAAAGTAAATAAATAAAATAAAATTAAGGTAAAAAGATGACACATAAATAAAATGTGAAACCCAGAGCTGCACTAGATAAAGTTGGATTCAGATGAAAACTAAACCCTCTGGGACAAGTTGAGTAAATAAAATAAACTAAAAATAAGACCTAAACTAAAGAAATCTAAAACCTAGAATAAACCCTAAAATAAGGAAAACCTAAACTTTCTAAATAAAATGAGGCCCTAGAACTAAACTAAACCCTAAAGGAAAATAAAACATAAACCCTAGAAAAATAAAATAAGACTAAAATAAACATAAAGGCCTAAAACCTAAAAAATAAACTAAAGATTAAAAAACTGGTAAGATAAAATAAGGCACGAAAATAAATGCACTAAACCGATCAAAAAATAAAGATAAAGATAAAGTAAAATAAAAAAATCAATGGAATAAATTAAATATCTACATGGGTTTGCAGCTATTTTAAGAAAAAATATAAACCATAGACCTACCCAGGACCACTGAGCCCTGGTGCACTGAGTACTACCCTGGGCTGAGGCCACTGACTGCTGATCCAGTATAAGCCCTGCAAACATAGCCACTCTTAAGCTTGCTTGGGGCAGCCAAGCTGACACTGGGCCACTCTGACCCTAAAACCTTTAGTGGTGAAACTTTTGAAGCTGTAGGCCTTGGGTGGTGAGCCCTGTCGGTGCTTGTTCAAGCTTGCGCCATCTCTTCCTAAGGCCTAGGCCCTGCTCAAGGATGACATAGCTTCAGGCATGAGGCCTGGGAGGCCTCAGAATCAGAGCCTACAGGCTGGGCTGATCACTGAGCTCCAGGCCCTGGAGGCTGCCCTGAGTAAAGCCAGGCCTAATCCAGATCACAGGCTGGGCTACTGAGCCCAGGCCTGACACGCAGGCCTATCAAAGGGGCCTCCTGACCCTGGAATCAAGACCTAGAAGAAGGCCTAATGAGAAATATTTAGAGGCACCTGAAAGCTGAAAGAAAAAAAAACTTAAAATAAAATAAAATAAACTAAGATAAATAAAGATCTAATCTGCATAAAATAATCCAATCCTAAAGTAAATATGAATAAAATAAAATAGGCTAAAATAAACCTAAACTTAAACTAAAAGAGTAAATACCAAAGGCAAACCTAAAAAAAATAAAATCTAAACTAAGCACTAGTAATAAATAAAGCTAGGCTATAAAATAAATAATAAAATAAACTAAAAATAAAGCAGAGCCACCTAAAGCACGAAGAATAAACTAAAATAAAGACCAAAACTAAAAAATAAATTATCCTAAAATAAATAAACTAAACTAAAATAAATAAATAAAATAAATCGATAAAATAAAAAAATAAAACTAAAATAAATAATAAATAAATAAACCTTAAAAAACCCTAAAACCCTGTGGGCAGAGAGAATAGAACTTGAAGACTAAACACTACAACCCTGCTTTCTGAACCAGCGAGCTATAGAGCTACCACTAAACTCTAAAACCTAAACTACTAAACCCATAAACCACAAAAGCTTAAACTAAAAGCTGAAATAAACAAAACAAAATAAATGATAAAAGAAATTTTAAAATAAAATGAAATAAAAATAAAATAAAAAATAAAATAAAATAAAATGAAAAATAAAATAGAATAAATAAATAAATAAAACTTAAAATAGATTAATAAAAGTAAGCTTGGGAATAAAATTGAAAAAACACAGGCTATTTCTAAACACAAACCCTAGGCTAATACTAGATCTGATCACGGATTATGACCACTAGCGGCCAAAAGAACCCACTGATGGCTTGATCAAGATCCTCAAAGGCAGCGTGGATAAGCACAACATCCTGAATCCTGATAATCCACCTTGTTAGCTAAACCACCAGGCTGCCTGGGGTTGCTGAAGCTAGGCCAATGAGTGACAAGCCTGAGCCACTGCAGGCAAAAAGATACAGAGGCCACAAGGGCCTAGATCTGACCCTCAGCCTCGACCTGAGCAGGCATTGCCGACTTTAAATTACCAGCATGGTAACTTAAAGACATGACTAGATCCCTACCAACTGCTGTCCTTGAACCACAGGCCACTAACCACAACCAGGCACTGAGCCACTGATTCTGATCTGAGGCCACTGACACCTAACCTTAAAGCCTAGCCTGGCATAAATCTAACTATAAAGCTAGCTAAAACCAAAAGTAATTAAATGAATTAAAATAAACTTTTAAACCACGAAGAATGGGGTTGAGTCATGAGAACACACTTGTTGACCGAAAGAGATCTGGGATGGAGCTAAGGCAGACAATTATCCTTTGTCGAGGCCTGATATCTTGTTGGCAAGGAGTGATGAGATTCTGACTAGTGGTAAACAGACCTGAGGGAGAGATGGGGATGCAGTGGTGGATCTTTCTGCGAGAGGTTGGGGTGATTACGATAGAGCTGAGCGAAGAATGGGGTTGATTGTCTGCTTAAGGTGCTCTTTGAAGAGCTTTCACTAATTATCTAAGTTTGATTTCTTTACATGCTCATATTTTATCCCATGTTGTAAAATGTGAAAACTTAAGATTGTTGGAAGCAAAAGAAGAAATGTTGAATCCATCTGTCTCTATTAAAAAAAAAAAACTTTAAACCTAAATGAAAATAAAACCCTAAAACTAAACACAAAACTAGACTAAACTTAAAATCCACAAACCCTAAACTAACCTGTAAACCTACAAAATCTAAAACCCAAACATAAATAAAACTCTAACCAAACCAAACACAAAAACTATGATGATTGAAAGATAAATTTTATACATAAGGATAAAAGGCCTGAGGCCCTGAGCCTAAGGCCCTGAGCCAGGCCATAGCCTAAGCCCTGACATACATGGGCCCCTGGGCCTGGGCCACTACTGAGCCTGAAGGCTTAGGCCACCCAGGCTGGGCTAGATAGGTGAGATCTGGGGTACTGCCCTAATTGACCAGGCTGGCCTGACTGGGGCTCCTTAACCATGAAGAAGCTGAGGCCTGAGCCTGTGGGCCCTGGCCACAAACTGGGCCCTGATAAGGCCTGAGCCACTGGGTTAGGCTAATTGGGTGAGTAGAAAGGCATAAACTAAAAATAAACAAAAATCAAATAAAATAGATAACTAATGAGCTGACATAAAATAAGATGAAACTAAATATAAACTATAAACTAAAAGATAAAGACCTAAATAAAACTAAAATAGAAATAAATTATAAATCGACTAAAATAAGAATCCTAAAAGCATAAATCAGAATAAACCTAAAGACAAAATAAAATAAAATACTAAAAAATTAAATAAACTAAACCAATAAAAAATAAATAGATGAAAAATAAATATAAAAACTAAAAACCAAACAGACCTAAAGAATTAATAACTAAAGATAAAATAAAATAAAATAAAAATAAACCTAAACTAAAAATGACCTAAAATAAAGCTAAAATAAACTAAAACTTAAAACTAAAAATAAAATAAAAAAAATAAAAGAAAACTAAAACTGACTAAAATTAAAAAAAATAAATAAAATAAACATAAAACTAAACCTATTAAAAGATAAATAAAATAAATAAAATAAAATAAAATATAAAAATAAATAAAAATAAAATTAAATAAAATATACTAAAATAAAAAAATATAAAAAATATAAATAAATGGGTTACAATAAAATAAATAAGAGCTAAACTACAAATGAAAGAGCTTAACCTGCTAACCTAGATCTAATGGGCTATAACCACAAAACTAACTAAAAAACTAAAATAAACCTATAGATAAATAAAATAAACTATAAAATAACAGCCAAATAAGTGAAACACTAGGCCTAAACAAGATAAATATTAAAATATTAATAAATAAAACTTCTACTAAATAAGATAAAAAAAAAATAATAAACATAAATAAAAAATTAAAAATAAAATAAAATATAAATAATAAATAAAATAAAAAATAAAATCCTAAACTAAAACTACCTAAATAAAATAAAATAAAACTAAGATATAAAGAATGACTAAGCTAAAAATAAGACTAAGCTATAAAGAAAATAAAAAACTAATGAAGCCCAAAATAAAAAATTAAAAATAATAAAAATAAAATGAAGATAAAATAAAATACTAAAAGACCTAAATAAATTTAAACAAAAAAGAATAGCTTGAACATGAAACTATAAAATGACCTAAACTAAAATAAATAAACTAAAACCAATAAAGGTGAATAAATAAGAATGAGCTATAAACTAAATGGTTGATAAACCAAACTATTTTAAAAGGCTAGAAATGCACTGGCCCAAGATCTGGGAAAACCTAACCTGACCCTAAAACCTACTAAACCACTAAGCCTGGCCTAGGCTAAACCACCTGCTCTTGATGACTGAGCCAGCCTAGGCTGGCCAGAATTAAAAATAAAACTAAACTAGACTAAATCAAGAATGGGCAAACAGATGAACATCCAGGCTGGAGATCTTTAGTCAATGAGTGAGATGGCGTTATCTAGTTGGGCCAGTAAATAATGGGCTGGTGGTGGAGTGGCTGTGGACATGGGAGGCAGGAGGAGGCTGAGGGTTACATGGTGGTGGTGAGAGGAGAGATCGAGGATCTGGCACCAGCCTGATTGAATTGGAGAAACTAAAATAAATGCATAAAAACTTTCTAAAGATGGTTCTATCAAGTTTTGATTCTACTAGAGCTCAAGAAGGAACTTGGTGTGCTACTTGGTTGAGAAATCAAAAAGAAGAAATATTTGAATATCAAACTATTAAAATAAAAACCAAAGAAATAGCAATATAAACTGGACTAAAACCTGACTTAGACCTAGACACTTAAATAAACTAAAACCACTAAACCTAAACCCTAAAGAAAAATAAACCCATGAATAAACCTAAACCTAAAAAACCTAAACCTAAGAAACCTAAACTAGTAAACTAAATAAAATAGAAAAATAAATAAAAAAAACCAAAAAAAGAAAATAAAAAGATAAAAACTAAACCAAATTAAAAAAATAAAATAAACAAAATAAAAAAATAAGTTATAAAATGAAACTAGATAAACACTAAATCTAAATAAATAAAATAAATAAACTAATTAAAATAATAAAACCTAAAAAAATAAAATAAAGGATAAAATAAATATAAAAAAATATAAACTAAAATAAACTAAATAATAAAATAAATAAAGTAAAATAAAATAAATAAATAATAAAACCTAGGCTAAATAAAAATAAAACCTAAAAGCCAATAAATAAAAGATAAAAATAAATAAACCTAAAAAATAAAATAAAACAAAAAAATAAATCTAAACTAAACTAAATAAAAATAAATAAAAATAAAAAATAAATACTGAATAAGATAAGCTATAAAAACTAATAATACCACCTATAATAAATAAATAAAAATAAAATACCTACTAATAAAGACCTAAATAAATAAAAAATAAACCTACTGATACTAAATAAATAAAACCTAAAACCTAAATAAAATCCTATAAAATAAAAAAACCTGGGCCATAATAAAACCTAAACAAAATAATAAATAAATAAAATAAATGATAGAAAACCTAAACTATACTAAAATAAATATATAAAAACTATAAAATAAACCTAAACCTAAACCCTAAACTAAACTAAATAAAAAAAATACTAAAAAAAAAATAAAATAGGCAAACCCCAATATACTAGGCTAAAATAAAAAAAAAAAAAAAGCCTAAACCTAAATAAACATAAATAATAAACACTAAACTAAAAATACTAAATAAAAATAAAAATAAAATAAAAAACTATAAATATATACCATTAAAAATAAACTATAAACCTAAAAACCTAAAAACCTAATATAAAAATAAAATAAATAAAAAAATAAATAAAATAAATAAACTAAATAAAATAATAAATTAAACTAAAATATAAACTAAATAAACTAAACTAAACTTTAAATAAAATAAACTGAACCTAAAATAAAAATAAATAAAATAAACCTAACCCTAAACCTAAACCACCCCTCCTAGGCTCTCTTCTAAATTTTTTAATCCTCTTGGGTGACCTCTGGGATTTTTTTTAGCTCAATTTGATATTTCAAGGCTTGAAATATTTGGCGTGTGATGTTTTGTCATTGACCATGGTTGTGGTGAGTTTAGGCTTCCACCTCAATATGGATGTTTAGGGCATCCCACATTTTGGGGATTGGTAATCACATCTTCTTAAATCTTTTAAAGAACTCTATAAGATTTCTCCCCTATTGATTCATTAATCTCATTTGACACCTTTTAAGGTTTCCTTATAATGTGTGGATGTTGAAAAGTTAAAATCCTTTGAATTTTCTCTTATTGATAAATTTGCTGAATCATCAAATTTAGATAAGATCACTTTTTCCATAATAAAGCTTGCGTGCCTTCTCTTATTGACCACCCATATCTTTATTCAACTTTAATGATCACGGATTATTCATCATTTTCTTATCATCTTTAATTCAAATGTGTTTTGCATTGTAACCTTTTGACATTAAGGAGGAATCTCTATTATCCATCTCTTCTAATATGTGCATTCATTTTGTTACCCATCATGTGCTTTTTTATATGGGGCTTTATTTGGTCGACTTCGACCAGCGAGTGTGATCTTTCCCCATGGTTAGAATCCACTTAATTAAAACCTAAAGTTTGGATTGGCTTTTATGGGTATGAAAAGGTTGAATTGGAGAACCCATTTTCTTTCCACTATAAAATACATGTGAAAATTCGAAATTTTTATTCTCATCCCACTTTAAAAAAAATGAATTCCTCTAAAGAAAATGTTGTCTCTTAGGATTCTACTTATGTTCAAAAATCCTGATCCTAAGGATGGTATGAAGGTTCTTATTGATTGATATTAGGGTTAATCTCATTTGAACATGTTTGACTTCTAATGTTGGGATTAGATCAAAATGTGATGGATGATTTACCTCTTATTCCTTCTTTGAATTTGAATATTTCTGTGGAGAATAATAAATTCTAATTTATTAGAAGATAATTCTATTTCCTCTGATTATAGTCTTTCATCTATGCCAGGTTTGATCGATGAAAATGAAGCTTTTAATGTGGATTTAAATGATGTTGAGCATGCTGAAAAAATTATGATTCAGATTTTACTACTTGTGCTTTAAATGGTTCTAAATCATCACCATCTCTCAGTTCTAATCTTGATATTCATGTAAATCCTACTTTTCAACTAAATATGGATTTATAAGAAGGTCTACCCTCAAACACTTGGAGATTTCTCTAAATCTATGATGTTACTAAATCTTACTTAAATAATGACTCTAGGGAAAAGAAAATGGCTTCCAAACTTATCATAAAATATTAAAAAAAGGTTAAAATTTTCCACTCTAAATTGTCCAAAACACTAAATCTACTGGCCTCACACCTCTCTTAATTAACCTTTGCTTCTTTTTTATTTTCCTTAAGTTTAATTTTCTTGTTTGGAATGTTAGAGGGATGACCTCTCTATTAATCATATTAGAAATCTTTATTGCATTCATAATATTTCTCTTCTTATTAGCATCTTATTCATGCTAATAAAATTAACCATGTTGCTAGAATGACCAATTTCAATAAATTTTCCTCTAATGTTAGTAATAAGATTTGGTGTTTTTGGAATAATTTTGTTGAGGTCTCTATTCTTGATGACTTTCATCAAGTTTTCAATGCTCAAATCTCTTGGTGTTATTGCTCTTTTGTTTATGCATCTTGTAATAGATCCTAGAAATCTTCTTTAATTTGAGGAATTTTGCTGTCAACAAACCTTGGGTGGTGATTTCAACACCATTTTATTCTCTTCTAAATGAAGTGGTGGTTTCTCTCCTAATATTCATTCCATGGAAGATTTCTCCAATATGATCCTTGATTGTAATTTGATTGATATTGGCTTTAAAAGCTCTAATTATACTTGGCAAAACTCTAGACTTTGGCAAAGGTTGGACCAAATTCTCATTGGATTACTCAATGGCCTATTACTTCTATTGACCATTTAAAGAACCTTAGATCATGCTCCCTTGGTTTTGATTAAAGATAATTAGACTAACACCCTCTCCTTTTAGATTTCAAAACATGTGGATTCAACATATTGATTTTTTAATGTTGTGGCTAATAATTGGAAAGCTCCTTTACATCGATAATTGATTATGGGGATGAATAGACTTGATTTAAACTTAAAGACTTATACAAAATTTGGGCTGGTGGAACAAGCATTATTTTAAAAACTTTTTTTTTGCTAATATTAAAGATATGGAAAAATTGGTTTGTGATCTTGAAGTCTATGCGATCCTTCTAAGATTACAAACTTGGTGAGGCAAAAGATAAACTTGTTAACTTCCAAAATATGGAAGAGACTTATTGGCAAAAAGCTGATAAACATATGTGACGAATACTAGGTATTTCCATG
The DNA here is from genome assembly GCA_021442155.1 of Cymbidium sinense. Lineage (NCBI taxonomy): Eukaryota > Viridiplantae > Streptophyta > Magnoliopsida > Asparagales > Orchidaceae > Cymbidium > Cymbidium sinense. The sequence goes on along the minus strand of CM038214.1, from coordinate 89,089,022 downwards.
CTTTGGTTAATAAAAGAGAGCTTTAAATAATATTCAAAAATTAAAATGATAATAGATTGGATTATGGGGAATAATGATATTAAGAAATATATTATTAATTACTTTAGAAATATGCTTAATAAGAATTGCTATTATGAAGCTATTTCTCAATCATACTTGATTCCTTCTATTATTATTAATGATGATAATGATTTGCTTACCATTATGCCTAATATAGATAAAATTTTCAATGTTTTGAATAGCATGAACATAGATTTTGTTATTCTGGTTTTCACTACTCAATTTTTTTCAAATGTTGGTTTATCATTAAATATGATTTGATTGAGGATTGATTTTTTTTAATGGTAATCCTTTTACTAGATCTTTTCTAGTACTCTATTCTCATACCTAGGAAAGATAATCCATTAGTGATTTTAGACCTATTAGTCTTTGCACCTTCTTCAATAAGATGATTTCCAAAATTCTTACCAATGAGTCCTTTACTTAATAGAACTATCTCTCTCAAAAGGTTTTGTTAGAGGTAGATCCATTTCTAATATTTTACTTGCCCAAGAATTAATTCATGATCTTGATGCTAAGACTAGAGGTGGCAACATTCTTTTCAAATTAGATATTACCAAAGCCTTTAATAACATCTCTTGGGATTTCCTTTTCTATATTTAAAATTTATTTGGGTTTTCTAAAAAAATTTTTTTTCTTATTAAAAATTGCATTAATAATGCCTTGTTTTTAATTTTTCTTAATGGGGAAGCCTTGGGATTCTTTCCCTCTTCCCATGGCTTACAACAAGGGTATCCTTTATCTCCTACTTTATTTATATTTTATTGAGTACTTATCTAGGAGCATCAATGATTTATTCTTACAATCCTAGTATGTACTGTGAACTCTTGGTGGTCTTGTTTTCCATTTAAGTTTTGGAATTATTTCATTAACTTTTGCAATGCTTCTATTCATCACATCAAGCATCTCAAGTCTTTTTTAAAATAAATTTGGTAGAAAGTGGTCTTTCTATCAATGATAACAAAAGCTATTTTATCACTTTCTCTAGAATCTCCAATAAATTCAATCAAATCATATATCACTAATTTTAAACATCAACACTTACCTCTTAAGTACTTGGGTGCTTAATAAAGGCCATTCCCATCACTTTAACAAGTTAATTCAAAAAATTTTAAATAAAATTATGTTTGGAAATTCCATTTACTTTCCTTTGGTGGTAGGCTCACTATTCTTAAAGAACTCTCAACTCAATGCCTCTTTATTTGATTAAAATTTTATCCCCCTAATGCTATCATCGAATTGATCGTTTGCTTAACAAATTTTTTTGGGGCTCCAATAATTCTACCAAAAGAATGCATTGGACATCTTGGCATAAATGTTGTGGTCCTTTGGAGAAGGTGCTCTTGGTTGCAAGCTTATTCAAGAAGCTATCACCTTCTCTCATAAACTTTTAGAAAGAATAATAACCTTTTAATTTTATGATGGAAAAAATATTTCCAAATACCCCATAACTATGTATAAAGTTGGTGACTCTCCGGTTTGGAAAAGGCTTTGCTCCATTAAATGGGTTGTTGAATCATTAATATCTTGGGGTATTCAGTTGGGTTCTTCCTTGTTTAGGCAAGATAATTGGATTGGCAATGGCTCTATTGATGCCTTTTATCTACCCACTCTACTACTACTATCAAAGTTAATTCTTTTTGGCTTAACAAATAGAATGAAAGTGAACTTGAGAATTATCCCTATTTCTCTTTTTGATAACTTTAGAAATATCCCCATTCTTTCTAACAAACCTAACCATTTTTTTAAGCTTTCTTATAATGATGCCTTTGTTCTTAAAGAGGTTTAGAATTTTATTAGAGATAAATAGAACCCCTCTAATGTTTTTTTTTTTTAATTTGGAATAATATCATTCTCATTTTCTATTCAGTTTTAGCTTGGAGGATTTTGAATAACTTTATTCCTGTGGACTATTTGCTCTGGACTAAAGGGTTTTACTTACCTTCAGAGTTCTATTATTTCTTTCATATTCAAAAATGTAAATCATGTTTTTTTTGTCAATGGTGCTATTGATTTTAAATTATGGTTTTGGTATGATCATTTACTTAATACCAACTATTTTTAGGGTTCTCTTTCTTTATATCAACTTCTTGAAGTCTATTTCAAAAATATAGTGAAAGGTCATATAAAAGTTTTAATTGCTATTATCCTTACTTGGTTCATCTGGATGGATAGAAATGATGCTAAATATTATGGTATTCCTATGAACCATAAAAGGATATTGGCTAGAACTAAAGAAAAAAATCATGCTCTTTTTAATGCCAATCTTATTAGTAATATTTATTTAGTTATAAATGCTAAAAAATTAGGTATCATTACTTTGAGTTTGACTTATATAAAGTGCTAGGATTATCCATTGGATCAAACCTAAAGATAATTTGATTAAAGTGATGGTTACATTGCTTCCAATAAATATGGCTATGGTGGTATCCTTAGGGATTCTAAAGATGCCCATTTGTGCTTTTGCCAATCCCCACAATGCCTATTTTGTTATTTTTGCTGAGCTTATAGCTGTTAATAAAGCTATTAAAATTTGTTTGAATAGAGGTTTCTTCAACATCTGGATTAAAGTTGATGCTCTCTTGCTTCTTGACATGCTTAATTCCAATAGAAATGGGAATGCTGAATTATTTTATCTTCTTAATCATACTAAAAATCTTCTTTCTCAAGTTTATTGTAATATTTCCCACATCCTTCATGAAGGTAATGCTTGTACTGATTACTTGGCTAACTTTGGTGCCAACCTAACTGAGTTCACTTTGTTTGACAACCAAACTTTTTTTAAACTATTAAGAGGTTTGGTTAATCAAGATAATACTAGATTGCCTTATCTTAGATTATAAATTCTTAGCTTGGTTTTTGTTGTTGGGTTTTGATGATCTTTTGCTTTTGGTTGCCCCTTGTTAAACCCTCTTTGGGTTGTGGTTATCTACTTATCTTCTCTCTTTGGCTTGAGCTGGGTTATGTTTTTGATCTCTTACTTTTAGATTGGCCTGGCTTTTGCTACATGGTGGTTATTATAAGTGCAGCCTAGGTTATTTTAGGTTTTTCATCTTGGTGGCTTCTGTCTGTCTGGTTGGGTGTTTACCATAATTTTCCCTTGGCTATTTTTTATATCCTTCTTTTGGGTTGTGCTATGGCTACCATAGGTTTATTTTTGTATGGGTTTTGCCACTTTTATCTTGCTTTTACTTCTTACCTTAGTTGGATCTCTTCTGTGGTGGTTGATAGGTGTCTTTATTGGTTGTAGTTGGTATATTAGTTGGTTGGTTGGTTAAACTATTTTTTTATTTATTTTGCAGCTATTATTTTTACTATTTTATATTGGCATAGGGCTTGGTGGTTGGTTCTGTTAATTTTGTTTTGTTTCTTTTGGTTATGGTTTTGACCTCCTCTTGTATTAGTCCTCCTCTCTTGGCTGCAGCAGCTTTGGGTTTGGGTATTGTTCTTGATTGGCCGGTTGAAGGCTAATTTGTTGCTGTTAGTTATCCTTGGGTGCTGGTGGCTTGGTTGGGTGCCTTTATTGTTGTTGTTCCTGTTGGTTCACTTGTAGTCTATCTTACTAGGCTTTGTACCGCTTTGTCTTTGGATGGCTATTCTACTTATCTAGATCAGATTTTTTTTTTGCTTTGGTTAGGTTTGGTGGCTTTTGTCTGCTTCTACCCTTTCCCTGGCTATCTTGGGTTATTTTGGCTTGATGACTGCTATTGGTCTTTACACTGACTTGGGTCTTCTACTACTATGGTGGTTGGCTAGGAGGATATGTTAGCTGGCTGGTTTGGTTGGTTGCATTGGTTAGGTTGGTTGGAGGGGTAGTTGTTTTTCCTAGTTTTTCTTACTCCCATGGTGACTGTTCTGGGAACTTGCTGGTGTTCTTTCTATGACCTATATTTTTGGTTTCCTCCTGCTTAGTTTTTTTCTCTCTCTGCGTGAGCCTTTTCTATTTGGGTGGTAGCCTTCTACCCCTTTTGATTAATTTGGGTGTTTCTTGGTTCTTTATTTTTTGCTTTGTCGGTGGAGGATATGAACACTTCTTATTTTTCTTTTTTTTTCTCTTATTTGTCTATGGTTTGTGTTTTTACCCCTATCATGATGCTTTCTCCTTTTGATTTTATCAATCTTTTTTGGTGGTGCCTTGGTGGTGCTCCTATTATATTGCTACTATCCTGGATGGTTGGTTGATTATCTGCCTTATTGGGCTTGGTTGTTTTGGTGGCTTGGTGGTTGGCTATTATGTTTGCTGTTTGGAGGATTTTCCAACCTTGTTGGATGACAAACTTTGGATGATGGGCTACACGATGTATGCTGACTATGATGGCCTTGATGTTTCCCACTCTTTCTTTTTTTTTTGGCTGGTAGCACTATATGTAATTGTAACCCTTCACGAAGTTTGGATGCTTACATATAGTGTTGCTCGAGATGATTATATGAGCTAAGCCTTTTCTTTAATTTACTTCTTTTATTTGCTCTTACTTTTTATGCCCACTTAATTGTACTCATCCATTCAAAAGTATGTTGCAGATTCTTTTAGGGTTTAGCTTCTAAATTGTGGATTTTATATGATGATTTATTTTAACACTAACTATTTCTCTTTCTTTATATCAACTTCTTGAAGTTTATTTCCATAAAATTATGAAAGGTCATATCAAAGTTCTTATTGCTATTACCCTTATTTGGTTCATTTGGATGGATCAAAATGATGCTAAATATCATAATATCCCTAAGAACCATTAAAGGATCATTGCTAGAACCAAAGAAAAAAATTCATTCTTGGTTTAATGCTAATCTCATTAATAATAGATTGGGTATCACTCTGTTGGATGTTTCTTTTAGTAAGAGTGCTAAGATTATCCATTGGATCAAACCTAAAGTGAACTTTATCAAAATCAATAATGATGGCTCTGTTTCCCCTAATAAATATGGTTGTGGTGGTAATCTTAAGGATTATAGAGGTTTTGTCAGCTTTGCTTTTCCTTATCCCCTTAAAGCCTATTGCATTATTTATGTTGAGCTTATGGCTATTAATAAAGCTATTGATATTTGTTTGAACAAAGGCATCTTTAATATTTGGATTGATGTTGACGCTCTTCTTTTACTTTACATGCTCAATTTTAATAAAATGGGGAATGCTGACCTCTCTAAGTGGGATCGCCTTCTCCCACTTGGAAAAGTACTCAGTGGCAGCTAGAATAAACCTCTGGCCCTTGGAAGAAGAAGGATTGATCGGACTTTGTATCTCTAGCCAAGGAGGATGTAGAATGTTGGGTGGTTGATGCAGACCACACTGCACCTACATTGGTGGCACCTCCTAGCATCCATGCCATCTATAATCATTGAGGACAGTAGTATCCTAGTCTCTCTTAATCTTGGCTTTCATCTTTAGACGGGTGAGCTTAGCATAAACTAGATAAACCAATCTCGATCTATGAGCTTTGTGTTTTACTAAACAACGTAACTGCATATGATCAAAAGGCCGCTGGTATAGGGTGCCATCCATGAAAACATAAGAGAGAGCTCTCTGTTTCTCCTAATGGGCTAATGACTTCTCTTGAGGTAGTTTGCCTATATTTAGATAATCCATGAATGGTTGCCTCCAATCTAACTCCTCATTCTTTTTGTAAATGGAAACCTCCCCATCAAGAGAGAGTCTCTCGATGAGTTCAGTGTCAATAAGGGATAAAACTTGCCTATTTTGGACCCTTATTGGAATGGACTCATCTTCTAGGCATACCAACTCCTTGGCGAGCTTGGTCAATGCATCTGCTACAACATTATATCCTCAAACTTGTAGATCGTGACCTCTAGGATTTGAGCAAAAAACTCCATAGTGTACTTATGGTAATGATGGAGCTTAGGCTTTAGAACTTTATAAGGTCCAACAATTTGGTTGATGATGAGCTGAGAATCAATGAAGATGTTGATGCTCTGGATGCATAGTGTGATGACTAACTCTAGACTGGAAATCAAAGCCTCATATTCGACTTCATTGTTGGTGCATAGATTGATAAATGATATGAGAATCTCATCACATCATGGTTTGGAGTTAGGAGAACTATTCCTACCATTGTCTTCCCTGGGAGAGTAGATAATGGTTCTTCTCCTTTCTAAGAGGAAGCTGCACCATAAAAATACATCTCCCAATGATGAATGCTAGTGTCTCCTAAGTTCATGATTTATTCATTGGGGATGTCATCACTAAACAGAGAATCAACAGGAAGTGGGTGTGCTGCTAAGAAATCCTTTAGTGTCAGTCATTTCATAGTACAGAGGGGGTATGAATATGATGTCAAATTGTAATAAAATCATGGATCATCATGCCAATCATCTAGATAATTTTGGTCATGTCATGAGATATCACAGTGGATTGACTCTAGAGATCAGATTCAGCTTATGAGAAAGTATGTAATGTTGTAGCTTTTAGGATGCAAAGATTAAAGCTAGGCAATGCTTTTCAATAGGTGGGTAGTTTGCCTTAGTAAGGATTAGACAATGACTGAGATAGTAGAGAGCATTTTCCTTCCCTTCATCATTGGCTTGCACCAACAAAGCACCAAGGGAGTCATCTAATGCAGCGATGTAGAGGATCAATGGATTTCTCATGATAGGGGTTGCTAGAACTAGCAGTGTCATCAAGTAGTGCTTGATGTCTTCAAAAGCATGCTAGCACTTGTCATCCCACTTAAACTTGGCATCCTTTTTGACAAGTGCTGAGAATGGTTGGCATCTTCCTGATAAGTTGGATATGAAGCATCTTAGATACGCCAACCACCCTTGAAATGATCTGAGATGAGTTAGCCTTTTAAGAGGTGGCATTTCTAAGATAGCCTTGATCTTCTCTGGATCGATCTCTATTCCCCGGTGTCAGACAACAAACCCATGAAATTTTTCTGAAGCTACTCCGAACACACACTTCAGGGGATTCATTTTGAGGTTAAATTGCCTTAACCATTCGAAAACTACTATCAAGTTGAAGAGATGGTCTGCCTTTTCTTTGCTCTTGACTGTCATATCATCAAAATTACATTCAGCATGATGATGAATGAGTTCATTGCAGATCTGAATCATGGCCCGCTAGTATGTAGCACCGATATTTTTAAGGCTGAAAGGCATGACCTTATAACAATAGATTTTGATCGGGTTGAAAAGTGTTTTTTCATCCTCATCTTGATTTGGTTGTAGCCAAATGACCCTATCCATAAAGGAGAATATTGCATGAGATGAGATAATAATTCCGTATAGGAAGTGGAAATTCATCATTAAGACATGCCTTATTCAGATCCCTAAAATTGATGCATATGTGAATTTGTCCATTCTTTTTTTTAACTAGGATGACATTGGCTAACCATGTAGGATATTTTTCTTCCTTGATAAATACAACATCGATCAATTTCTTGATTTCAGAAGTGACCTATTGTTCAATGTCTAATCACATGCATCTAGGAGCATGATTGATACGGTTAGCATTAGGATCTATTGCTAGTTTATGGACTACTACATTAGAAGATAAATTGAGCATTTCTTCATAACTCCATGCGAAGTAGTCCTTAAACACAACTAATAGCCCAACTAAGTCATTGGTTTCTTCTTCATTTTACAAGGAACTAATGTATGTACGTCGATTGTCTTTAGTTCCTAAGTTGATTTCTTTGAGTTCATCAATGGTTGATCTGAATTATTCTTCAAACTCTGGTGGTACCTCTTTGACTTCAAGCTCATTTGGGTCATTTGAAGTTTCTAAATATACCTCCTCATAAGAGTTAGCATGATTTGAGAAGAACTTATCATACCCCAAATGTGTGGTGATGACTAGGCAATGGTTGTCGTCATCGACTGAACCCACTATGCCAAATCCTAGTCCTGGTATTGATTGAGAATGTCTGCTTTGGTTGTCCCATAACCATTCAAAGTAATTTGACATGTGTTTAGACCAAGTATGTAGGATAAATCCCTTCTTTGTAAGTTAGGAACATAAGAAGAACACCAATCAAAAGGCAATTGTATTTAATCTTTATATGAATCATCGTCAAGTTCTACATCAGCATCTTGACTTGAGGACGATGCTCCCAATAAAAACCTCTTGGCTTGACATCTATGGATGACTTGAGGGCCACTATATCTACTAAACCTTCAACTTTCTAGGAAGAAAGTGAGGTTAGAGCTAAAGTTCCCAACTACTGTCTGATTGTTCTACATAATGATGATTTGGATACATTCATGCTTTGCTTCTCTCTTATCACCGCTTGAACATCACCTTCAAAGTGACCCACTGAGAGTGGTTTGTTGGCGTGCTAACCACATGAGACTCATCCTTCAAACTAGACTCTAAGTCTATATGAATAGCGGGGGTACTCCTGTGAGTTGGAACATAGCTCCTACCGGCCACAAGCAAGGAGGTCTTCCACCTCTGGAACTGCCTCTGGACTTGCCTACTTCTACCGTGGGGGTCAACTCATCTTACCCATGTTGTTCATATGGAGGAATGAACTGAGTGGAATCAATATGGCTCTACTTCTTTTTTTGTGCCTAATTCTCGCTCACTTTTATTTTCTTTTTCTTTTTTTTTCTTTTTTTCTTTATTTCTTTTTCTTTTGTTTTTGAACTTTCATGAAGTTTGTGAGAAAAAAACTTTTAGATTTGGGAGAAGATAGTAGGCTGCATCTTCATATATCTCAACCTCCCTACTTAAAAATGGCTTTAAGTCTCCTTTAACATAATACTTGATTCCACCTCTTCAGAATTTGATGCACTGACATAAAAAGAATGGAACCATGTTGTTTCCATGTATTCAAGGCCTATCGAGAAAAGCAGTGAAAGATGTATCTGAATCAATTATGTAGAACTTAGCTTCTATCTTCTAGTCATCTATCTCTAGTGGTAACACTATGGAGCCAAAAGTCCTCTCTCCTTGCTCATTGAATCCTCTCAACATCATCCTCTCGAGTTTAGAGATGTCAATCAATCTCAAGTAAGGTCTTTAGACTCATAATGTTCCGATGCACGGATCAACTAACACCACGAGAGACTCAATACCCATGTCCACTATGATGTAGAGGGGCGGTTGTGCTGTTGTCCCCTAAGAAGGTCTTCATCGATGAATGTAACTCCATGGGCTTCTCTTGAATAACATGCCTCCTCTCCAATAATGGTCAGCTGAGCTAAGCATATTTCTGGATCAAGAAGAGCTTTGATCAATGACTCCCTCATCTCTTTCGATAAGACAAGGGCATCATATATGCCTAGTTTTGCTAGAAACTTTCTTAGGTGAGTGAGAACATTGTAATCAACTTTAGGTTGGTCCTCCTTAAGCATATCCATAGGCGAAGCATCCTGTGGAGGGGCTTCTTAATTTCTAGAACCAATGGCTTGTTTACCCTTATCCTGAGGTGCTACCTAAGGAGGTAGAACTTTGCCACTATGAAGGTTGACTGTAGTGACTTCAAGAGATGGTTTAATAGAAACTTCTACCTGCTCATCACGTTCACCTACAGCTTCTCCTATAGAATCATCAGAGTCAGATGACTCCAAATCAATCTCAATGGGATAACCTGGGTGATTTTGGAATGGGTAATCCATTTCTAAATCAGAAAGGAGTGGATCAAAATTATTATAATTATTAGTACTTACAGAGCTTTCTATAAAATAAAATCATCAAGATCATCAAAAGTAGAGATGATGTAAGCAAAATTAGTCCTCTTCTTCATTAATTTCTTAGATTTGGATGAATGCAAAGTAGAAATCAAGTAAAGTAGCAGTGAGGATTTGGTGCCCCTCACTACAATATATATTAGAAGAAGAGTGGTTGGAGGAATTGTGCAATAATGGAAGAGTGCTGAATCGAATGGTGGTTGCACTACTGCTATCCCGGGAAGTGGAGGTTGTTCTTTGCTTAGCTTATACCTCCCTCAAGTTATCCTTAGAAACTTGCAAACCTTCCTTAGGATTGGAGGTTTGAGCTACTTAAAACACAAGGTAACTTCCTTAGAAACTATTTTCTTGTAGGTTTGGGATATCCCAACCTTCCTCTATCTTATGAATATTATGTGTATCCCTAATGATTACCCTAACATAACTAGAGGGTTGTAATAGTCAGTATTCCTTAAGGATGAAAATGACACCTGACTTGTAGCTATGCTCAAGCCAGTCCTTAAAGGTAAAGCAATCTTCTTAGACATGACCTAGCATACGGTGATATGGGCAATAGTTTGGATCATGACTCTTGCCCACATCCTCCGGCCTCCTAGGCTCAGGTAAATTTAAATTAGGTTTATTTAAGAGGTTCTTAAAGATATTCCTAACTATCTCCCTCTTAAATGAATAAGGTTTATTCAATTTATCAATAAGAGTAGGCAAGTAGTAGTTACCTAGTGGTGGATAGGAATAATGCTGCTAATGCTGCTGATGAGGTGGCGATGGTGGTGGCCGCTATGGAAACTAAAGTGGCCAGTATGATGGTGGTGGTGAGGTAGAGGCTGAGCTGAGGCCTATCAGCACCCCTAGTTCTATCAACTACCATGATTATCCTTGGCTTTTTCTCAAAAGCCTTCTACAGTCTGGGCTTGACCGACTAATCTTGGAAAGGTAACTATTTGACCTCCCCTTCTAGACTAGCTTCCTTATTGATTAATTTCTCAAATGTCTTAATGGTAAACCCCTTAAGCATAAAGGTGACCAGTCCATGGATATTCTTGAGTAGAATTTCAATGGCATGATCTGTAACAGTGATTCATACTTAAATTACTCCATCTAAGAATTAATCAATGAGGGACTCACAGATGTTGTTGAGCCACAGATGCTCATAGTTACCCTTTGTTGAGCTCCAACAAATCTCTTAATAAAGAGTTGCTCCAACTCAACAAATGTCTTCACTAAATAATTGGGTAGTTTAGCATACTAATCAAATGTGATCCTTATCAAGCTACTGATAAAGAAGCAGAATAGGAGTGCATTGGTGCCACCGACATTGCAACATCCGACCCTAAAATGTGTTATGTGCTGCCGGGGGGTTCCGACTACCATTAAAAATTTTGAAGGAAGGAGGCAGAAAGCCCTTAGGATATTGGACACCATCAAATTTCTCTGGGTAGGGTCTACCCTTTGGAACATATGAGCCATCTCAAGCATGCACCAACATAGCCCTAACTTCCTGCTCCTATGTGTTTAATGTCTTTTTCATGCATGGAGTTGATATCCACCACCTTCTTATGCAAGCTACCACTGCCTTCCTCGACAGGAATGCACCTAGGATGATCTGAAGTGTATGCCAACTCTACTCTATCGGCTGTTATGAGAGAAGGTTGTGACACCAAGGCTGAATTCCACATTGTTGATAGTGCTTCCATCAATTCTTCAATCTTTTTCCCCATTCTATCAATATGATCATCCTTCTTCCTAAATTGATGGAGGAGGTGTTGAGTTGAATGGATGACATCATCCTCTTCAACAATACCTTCACGGCTATCTTTGTGAGCTCTAATGTCGACCATGTGGACTTTGGTCAAATCCTCAAGAAGGTCATCCTCATCGAGATCAAATACTACCTGCTCATCCTCAGATTCTATGCAATTACTACCTAAGAATTCTCTCTTCTCGGCAAAGTAAGCGGCTATGATCTCGTCCAATGAATGATCTAAATGTGTAAACACTTTCACGAGTGGAGGGGTCGGTCAAAATACATCTAGCCGCCACGGAGTGCTAACTCTAGGAGGGGCATGCTCACTGGAAGAGATATGCTCATGACTGCTCCTCCATGGAGTGATGTCTCTGGGGAGATCCACTACCATGGGAAATGTAAGAATGCCCCCTTCCTCCCCTTCAACTGTCGTTATCACTAGCTCTGATGGTGGTGGTATGTGGGGTTGCCACTCTTTCTTCACCAAGATTGAAGTAGGAGGTCAAGTAGGGGAACTCATCCTCACCCCAGTCAGTGGAGTAGATGGAGTGGGATCTTTTGGCAATAACTGAATTACCAAATGGGCTCGTCTCTCCCCGGATGGGGGCTTCTGGATCTTGGCGGGAGTGGAGGATGCTGGGAGTTGTATGGGTGATGGTTGATGATGAGGGGAGTGGTGTGAAGGAAACAACAACTCCTCCTCAATGGGAGATCTCTACCTATGGCAGGTAGCACTCTACCTATGGTAGGTAGCAAATGAACATTCCTCCAAATGAGGCGATAAGGAAAATCCATCGGAGGCTAGGCTTCACAATACCCGTGGTCCCTCCTCTAAAGATGTTTGAGCCTCTATGGGCCTTTCTCTATGAATCTAACCCCTAACACTCGGGATCAATGATCACAAATCAAACAAGGACTTTGTTGATATTTTCAGCACGGCATAGAGGTCTAAGTCATAGGCCTCTTGTGCTCCCTATCTGATGTCTCATTATATTGCAATGGTGGGTGGGAAGCAGCAATGCTTCGATAATCTTCCTCTCCATCTGAGGCTGAGAGGGGGTGGAACTTATTATTGGTCATAAGTGGAGAGACCTCTTGGGGAAAACACTCCTTAGCTACATGGGATGCAGCCTTAAGCTCTCTCTACTCATGCTCGCTAATCTTTTGATTTTTGTGGCCAGTATGAGTGAACAAGGCAAACCGGGAGCAAGTACCTACCTCAAAAGTGGAGGAGACTATCTCAGAAGCTAAGATAGCATTTCCCTTTGGGGTGATCGATGAGGAGGTAGTAGCTCTCACTGGAGAAATGGTAGGAACACTTGAATGGGTAGGTGCTAAAAATATCACAGCATGGGGAGTGGGAACCACTTGCCTTCCTCTTCAAGAGGGTGCTCAAATTGGGAGGGCATGTCAATGGGATGATACCAGCCACTTCATCTTGACGATGTGGTGAGGGTCACCCCCTCACAAGTAATGTGTGCCCCCTCAAATCCTCAGTTGAAGAAAACCAAATAGGTGGAGTCAGTCTAAGGGAGGTTGGCCCGATCCAAGGCCAAATCTTTCCCAAAAGGAAAGGTGAAGACAAACTTTTGGGAATCCATGTGTGCTGACTGTAAGAGTGAATGGCACCAATTGTTCTATGTTGTACCTCTATATGTGTTGAAATATAACTTGAGTCAGATCTCTTCTTTAATATTTGTTCCTAAGAGAGTGACATAGATTTAGAGTTTTAAACCCACACTTTTACAATTCAAATATGTTAAGTGGGGTTCATTGGAGAGATTTTGGTGTTTAGAGGAGAGTTTTTGCCATTTGATTCTTTTGATTTCAGAACCCATACTCAACCAATTGAGGTAGGTTGGGTGGGGTTCAAAAATTTGAAGAGAAATTTTCTCGGAGATATTTGTATTTTGTGTATCTTGTTTGAAAATATTAATGATTTGAAAGAACCTTTACTTAGAAAATTTGAGTATGCTAAGAAGATGTTTTGATTGTGTGTTTGAGAATTTTTTGTGAAATACCTTTTGCTTGAGATGAGTGAAGTGTTGATTTGAAAATGGGGGCTTCTTACTTAACAAATTTGATATGTTAAGTAGAGGCCACATGTGTTTGATTTATGTTTGAAAATGAGACTTTCACCTAACAAATTTGGTATGTTAAATGAAATTCAAATGTGATTGATATATGTTTTTCCTTTCTTTGAAAATGGGACTCTCACTTAGCAAATTTGGTATGTTAAGTGAAATAACAAATGTGACGTGCTTTGGAAAAGGGATTCTTACTTAACAAACTTGGTACGTTATGTAGGAATCAAATGTTTATTGAAAATGAGACTCTCACCTAACAAATTTGATGTGTTAAGTCTAAGTAAAATGTGATTGATATATGTTTTGAAAATGGGACTCCCACTTAACAAATTTAGTGTGTTAATTGAAAGCTCAAACGTGACATGAAAATGAGATTCTCACTTAACAACTTTGATATATTAAGTGGAATCAAGTATGACATGAGAATGAGACTCTCACTTAAAAACCTTGATATGCTAAATGGAAATCAAATGTATTTGAAAATGAGATTCTCACTTTACAACTTTGATATGTTAAGTGGGAATCAAATATGACATGAAAATAAGATTCTCACTTAACAATTTTGATGTGTCAAATGGGAATCAAATGTACATGAAATTGAGATCCTCACTTAACAACCTTGATATGTTAAGTGGGAATCAAATGTATTTAAAAATGATATTCTTACTTAACAACTTTGATATGTTAAGTTGGAATCAAATAAGACATGAAATTAATATTCTCACTTAACAATTTTGATGTGTCAAATGGGAATCAAATGTACATGAAAATGAGATCCTCACTTAACAACCTTGATATGTTAAGTGGAATCAAATATTTCATGAGAATAAGATTATCACTTAACAATCTTGACATGTTAAGTGGAATCAAATGCATATGAAAATGAGATCCTCACTTAACAACCTTGATATGTTAAAATCAAATATGTCATGAGAATAAGATTCTCACTTAACAACCTTGACATGTTAAGTGGAAATCAAATGCATGAAAATGAGATCCTAACTTAACAACCTTGATATGTTAAGTGGGAATCAAATATTTCATGAGAATAAGATTCTAACAACAACAACATGTTAAGTGGAATCAAATGAATATGAGATCCTCACTTAACAACTTCTATATGTTAAGTGGAAATCAAATATGTCATGAGAATAAGATTCTCACTTTAACAACCTTGTTAAGTGGAATTAAATGCATATATGAGAATGAGATACTTAACAACCTTGATATGTTAAGTGAATCAAATATGCCATGAGAATAAGATTCTCACTTAACAACCTTGACATGTTAAGTGGCATCAAATGCATATGAAAATGAGATTCTCACTTAACAACCTTGATATGTCAAGTGGGAATCAAATATATTTAAAAATGAGATTCTTACTTAACAACTTTGATATGTTAAGTGGGATCAAATGTACATGAAAAATGTGATTCTCACTTAACAACTTTGATATGTTAAGAAGAATCAAATGTTTTTGATGTGCCCTCTTTCTTTTGACAAAATGGCATGTCCAATAAGATTCTAAAATAGAGGGGAAATTTATTTAGCAAATCTTAACTATGTTAAATAGATTTCAATAATATGCTTTGATGTCATGTATGTGATTTCTTGATTTTAAAAGGAGAGAAACTTCAACTCTATCATATGTGAAATATGTTGAGTGGATTCAATTTCATGTTATGATTTGAAAGTAGAATCTTCATCCAACAAATTTGAGTATGTAGAATGAAGATGGCTATTTTCAAAAAGAAGTGGTTTTAGAAAGTGTCTTTTGTGAAAGAAATTATCCATCTTTTGATGAACCTTGCCTCACCAAGCTAGTGGTGAGGGGATTCTAAATTTTTATTATCTATCCCTTCATTGATAAATTCTATTCTCACCTATTAGGGAACCCAATAGGAGTTTCAATACCTACACGAAGTGAGGTCCTAAAACCTAAAGGATGTAGGCTAACTTTGCTTAAGAATGAAATAAGCTAAGTGTCAATGGAAGGAAAGATAGTCTCAGACTCACATAAAATGCAAGTCACTATCAATGCTTGGAGACAACAATCGTCTACTAGAGATGGAAAGAGAAACCATCCCCAGCAGAGTCACTAGAAAAATCTGTGGTGTTTATTTTTTGGTATGTGTTGTGTGTATATGTGAGGGGGACACCACACAAATCTGAGGATGTAGTTATTAAGATGATCAGGTATGACATCAAGGAATAGTGTACCATCTTAAAAGATAGAAGTCATTACCCTATGATGGACTTAATCATTTAATAAAGACTCCTAAGGCAAGATAGGTCTTCAACTATACCATAGATTTTTCCCTTACTTTACATGGATGGATAAAGTAGGGTTTATTTAAACCGAGTTCTAAAGTTCTCTATCGGGGCAAGCCCCCATAGTTAGTAAGGAAGGTGAGTTCCTTAAGAATACTCTCGATTAAAGTAGATAATTATTGTCTCCAAAGAATTCAAAGATAGGACTATCAATAAATCAATTATATTTGAAAGATTAAATGGGATAGATCAAAAGAAGAGATTTATTATAGAAAGCAAAGGAGATGAGTAGGGAATGCTCATGATACTAGGAATCCTAGTGAGCATTCCAATCTATTCTATGGTTGGGCTTTATATGTTTGATATTGAGGGGAAATTACATGTTTGAGTCAAAATTTTATTAGAGAGCTAGGACTTATACTCTAAGAACACAAGATTGTTAGGGTGCCTAAGGGGCGAGGATTATGCCTATAGCCCATGGGGGAAATGAAAACCTGAGATCCTAAATTTAAGGAGCTTTGGCAAGGGCCAAAGCATGACTTGGAGTGGTAGCCAGCTAACTCCTCCTACATTTTAAAACCATGTGTTCAAGTCATATGCTTTGTAAGATGCTTAGGTTGTTATTTATTTAGAAAAGAAACTAAGTCCTTAAACCCACTCCTTAAGAGACTAGAGCATGAGGGGTATGAATAATGACTTAATCTAATGCAAATTCTTATCAAATTTTATTTAATTTGGGACTCTTTATTTTGGCACAGGCTATAGAATTTTGAATGCCAAAATGCATGAGTAGTTGATTATGGGCCAAATCAAAAAAGAAAGAGGTGTTCTTCCATCATAGGCTCTTCAAGGTTAAGCTCATTTCTATCTGGCGAAGATGGAAACCCTTTATTAATAGAAGTGAATTAAGATGATTATGCATGATATTAAACATACAATATCCAGCTAAGGGGTTGCTAAATATTTTATCATCTAGATTTAATGCCTAGGCTTTTGCATGAGGTTATGAGTTATTTTAGAGATTTAGTTATGAGTTAGTTTGGGTAGAAAAATTAATTTTATCCTAGAGCCTAATCACATCTAGGCCATATACAATCACCAATCATAAATAAACTATGAAGAGGCATACTTTTTTCTAATGCACAAGCTAAATAAAACATCAAATAATTTTATAAATTTATTACAAAAAAAACTAAAAGACTGTTGCGATAGGGTACCGCCGTACAACCCCAAAAGAAATGTGGGTAGCCGAGCTCTACCCTTATACATCTCAGTATAATGAAAGAATAATTACAATTATAAATGATGAATGTTATGGGGGTCTTTATTCTTCATTCTTTCTTCTTTATTTCTTTCTTCTTTCATTTCTTCATTTGATTTGCTTATTTCTTTCTTCCTTTTATCTTTATTTGGATGTGCTTGTTCCAAAGGAATCACATGGTACATAAGACTTGAACTTATTACCAGTGCTCATCCTAATCCCCCATAACACTTATCCTAATCCTAATGCAAAATTACATTAAAAGAAGGAAAGTAAATCTAGCTACACCAAAATAAATATTAAACACAAACAAAATATTTATATGAATAATTTGGACTTAGCACCCCACACATGGGTAGCCAAGACCACCTATCCTAACTTAGGCTATGCTTAGGGGTATAAGCAACCTACACAAGAAAAGCATTTGTATTTTTATTATAGCGGCCCCTTAAGCATGACCCCTTACAGAAAACATGTTTAGGCTAATAACGACCAAACATCCAGACTACGCACATACACACTAATATCCAGTCTATAACAACACATCACAAAATAAGCATACATCAAACCATACACCGCCCTAACATAAAGCTAGAAGTGGTAACTTAGTCTAACATGTGTGCATCAAGGCTTGTGGGGTGTGTCCCAACTAGGCTTTAGAGTTGTAGTTTTGCTAAGTGTGAAGGATTTAATTCATAAAGAGTTGATTTCTCTTTAAGTGATTTAATTGATTTGAAGATTTTACTTAATATTTTTTTTTTGTTTCATTTGACCAACATAAAACAACTAAGTGTTATAAATAGAAGAAAGAGAGGAAACCTTTCTTTCATCCCTACCTTAAGTCACTTTTAAAGTAAGTTAATTAATCAATTTCTTTTAGTGAGTGGATTATTACATGTTTTGATTAATCCTATGTTTAGGTTCACTCTAAATGACCTTATTCAATAAGAAAGATATCTTAGGATTAATTAGAATGAATTACCATCACATAGCACATATTCATTCATTTCTTTCCATCATGTATATCATCATGCATATGATTAAGTCCTATACATACAATGCATGTCTTAGCACACTTAAATGATGAATGCAAAGAAATGTGCTTAGAATTTATATAT
The DNA here is from genome assembly GCA_021442155.1 of Cymbidium sinense. NCBI lineage: Eukaryota > Viridiplantae > Streptophyta > Magnoliopsida > Asparagales > Orchidaceae > Cymbidium > Cymbidium sinense. Next base: position 89,070,836 of record CM038214.1, on the reverse strand, counting down.
TTCATTTCGTTGAATTATGAAAGCATATCTTTTTTAATAGAAAATGAGGGATTTTTCATCCATTAGTTAGATACGCATTCACATGTACAAAAGTTTTAAGTGAGTACGTCAGCATTATTCTACACTAGGGGCATAAGGTACAAGACCTACTTAGGGATACTTAAAGCCTCACAGCCCCGAGGTGTCCAGACTAATATACCACTTTTCTTTGGTACATGTAGATGTATAAGCAACTAAAGTATAGAAAAACCCATGTAAAAGTTGTATTTTTGATTTACTTGATTCATGTTTCTTATTAATTGGTTATATCACACATTCATATATATAAGATTTTAAGTGAGTAAATGCCATTGTTAAAGTAAGTACAAGACCTACATAGAAGCCAGCCTCAGCTTGGTGTCCAGACTAATATATCACTTTTATCAAACATAGGTGAATGTACAAAAGAGCCATAAGAGCAAGAAGCCATGCAAGAGGTCACATTAGATTTGATTGCATGATTTACAAATGCGATATGAAATTCATCCTAAGTCTTAGCATGGAGATGCATAGGAATAGATTTAAATAAATGTTGTGTTCTTTTCAAATGAACTTTACATTTGTAAATTCTATATGAATCCATGTAGGATAAGGAAAGAGAACTTCATATTGCATATCTTATATTATCAACACATGCAAACTTATAGATACTTGTAATTAACATCACTTTATATATTATAATTGATTTATAGGATTTTAAAAATAGCTTTTGATTTAATATTAATAATAGCCACACTTACTTTTAATTTAAGTCAACACATGCAATTTGACATAGAAGAAACCATTTCATTTAATTAGTTTTAGAAGAAATGAATGCATGATTTCACATGGAAAGCAATATTTAACATGATTGGAAAGAAGTAAAGGAATATAAGCACATGATCTCAATCAACCTAGTTAATTCCTAAGTATAATCATATTAAACAAGGCTATTTAAAATAAACCAAAGTTCTTTAAAGACATTTTAAATCTTGAGTTTGATTTGATTTAGGAAATATGAAAGAGGTTTTCTAATCCTAATCCAATTCCCCATGTGTGAATTAATTTTGTTTAATGAAGAATATTTAGGTTGATTTGATGTTTTGATTAAGTTAAGGTGTGAATTAAGTGAATTAATTAACCCTTACTTATATCACCCTAAGTTAATTAACTAATTAATAATAATCTAATATGATATGTAACCACATGAAAAGTAAATTTGCAATGCTCCTAAGAAATGTAATGGCCTGATTATTAATAGTTAATTAGGCTTAAGGGATCTCTCATCTATGGTTTTCTCACACATGTGAGCTAACCATAATTTTATTATCTCTCACCTTGGGTTATTGAACACCTAGAGAGATACCCAAGATCAATTAAAGGTTACTTAGGCATGAAGTGGATTTTAGATTAAGTTGAATCAAGCTTAATAATTAGTTGATTGAATTCTTTGATTACATTTTGATTAGGATGATGAAATTAATTTAGGGAGAGGGATCAAGGACAAGGCCTCAATCCTTAATCCCTAAGTCATTTCAAACACTCAATTAGGCTATAATTTTTATCTTGGAAGTTTATTAATTAATTAAGCAATTAATTACATCATTAATCATCAATTAATTTAATTCCAAAAAGTAAAGAAAATCAAGGAAATAAATTTAGAAAAACATCCCAATTACACTTCCTAAGTTCCCTTACTGTTTCACAGAGGTAATTAGGCTTAATTAATTAATTAAACCACTGTTCATTCACTAATTATCATTAATTAAATTATGAGATTGATTAAGATTTAATCAATTGATTTCCATAATTATGCAAACAATAAAATCCTAAAAAATAGGGGACTCAGAGGTCATCCCCCTAGACATCCACACAAAATTTGAGATTAACTGGATACTTAATTAAAGGGTAATTAAGCTAATTATATTTTTAATTAAACCTTAATTAATCCAAGATCACTATTCAAAATTAACTAATAATAATTTTTCTAGATTATACTCTAAAATACCTTTAAACTGAGCCAAAGTTTGCATTTTTTGGAATTTTCTACAATTAGTTATAAATTTTAGAAGTTTTAAGCTTAAAAAATAATTAATTAGCCTTAATTGCATACCTAACCCGTCGGGCCACGTGGTGGCTAACATGACATGCTTTTCACATGGCCTGACGGGATTGGTTATTAAAGTTATTACATCCATGCACTAACTCAGTCGATGATGGACACGATTTCCCATGGAATGTCTGATCTAAGATTGGACAACCACAATTTGATCAATGGGTTAATGGAGAAAATAGTGGGGATCTAACATGATCTAATCACAGCCATCCATTCCAATCACATGGAATGGACGGCATATGAACTTCCTCCTTCGTGAGTGGTGAAAGACAGGCACCATCCATCTTTCCTCGTTCGATCTGAGCTCACCCGAGCTTGGATTGGGATAAAACTGATCCCACACCTTCGAATGGAGGGGGGATGCACATCCAATGATCAAATTCACATTGGATTTAAATTCTCTTTGAAAAAGACCAAGATTTCCCTATAGCTACTATTTTGAAAAATTACCTTATCGTAACTAAGACCAACGATCGGGATCGATGGAGGTAGGTTTCTGTAGTAGAGATGAAGCCATGTTGAAGAAATTTGAGCTTGATTTTGTCTGGAATGTTCGATCAACTACCTCATGCACATAGGGGCCCTGGCTCTGATCAAAGTTGCACCTCTGGCCACTTGGGAGCTCAAGAAATGACTCATTTTGGCTTCAACAGAGTGTGGTGAGAGTACGGGTAAGAGGAATTTGGGATTGATTTTGAAATGAGGGAGTTTGGATAGAGATTGTCCTCCCTATTTTAGCCTTACATAGGAACAAAAAATTTAGATTTTAGAATGCTCGAGAAAGCTTCAACGCACTCTATGAGGTTTTGAAAATGCCTTAGGGATTCAAAACTTTCGAATGCCTTCCAAATTATGCTCAAATTGAGGGGGTATACCCCTCAATCTACATAAAAGGATAGAAGACTGTGTGCACATGATCTGTGCTAATTTGGCACCGTCCGGCCACCGGACATCCCTCCATCAAGTTTAGGTGGCACGCCAAGGATAAGAGAAGTGATGGGATGCTACAATGGATCCATTGTGCAAGGGTTGCAAAGTTTGGATCCATGGGGTGCTCAGTTTGAGTTGGAGGTGAGTCAACTCACCTCCCAAAGTTCCATGGCCAACCTAGAGTGGGTTAGGTGGACTATGTGGGTCAGGAGAAGGTTCTATTGAGTGTTATGGGGCTGCCATAGGGATGGGAGAGTTGACTTAGCTTGGATCCATTGGTTTTGAAGCTTAAATCCTATGGATTGATGGCTAATCCCCTTTGGTGCGGCCCACTTGGCTTTTGGGGAAGTTTTGGGCTGACCTATGGCGAGTTTAAGTTGAGTTAGATCAGCCCATAAGGTTCCATAAATTGAATTTGAGTGGTTTGGCTTTGATTGGTCAAATGGGTTCAATTTGGGCTATGTTGGTTTAGGTTGACCAATTGGTCAAATTTGGTCAAACTAAGGCTTAGGTTAGGTTCATAAGATGATTTAGGATGTTTTGGTTCAATTGGTCTGAGTTGGTTTGGCCTAGGTTTGGATTTTACTCATTTAGTTTCAAAAGGGTCAAATTGGTCAAGCTGACCAATTTGACCAAATTGGGTTGAGTTTAGTGTTGAGTCAAGTTGAATTTGTTAATTTTAAAAGATTGTAGGCTTTGGTTTGATTTAATTTGGATTTAATTTGAATTTTGGCCAATTTGACCCTATAGGTCAATTTGGGCTAGGTTGGGTCAAGTTGACCTATTGGTCAACTTGGGTTCAATTATGGCTTTGGTCAAGTTCAATAAGCGATTAGGAATGACGAATAGTTGCAATCAATTTGGATCAAATCATGATTTGACCTATTTTAGTTTTAGGCGGACAACTTAGGTCAAATGGCCAATTGGCTCAATTGGTTTGGTTTGGTCATATTGAATCATTGATTATGAATGGGTTTGAGTCAATGGTTTTAATCAATTTGGTATATAGTGGATTTTGGCTAGTTTGGGTTTCATTTGGGTTAAATATTGATGTGGTAAAGGGCTAGGTTTGACTTGGTTAGACCCAATTCAATGTAATTAATCACCCAAGAATGATTGTTGATCATGATTGAAGGTTTAGATTGGCTTGGTTCAATCCAATTTGGGTTGGATTAGAATATGGCTCAAGAAGGTTTTTTAGGTCAGGTCAAGTGGACCTAGATGGGTTGATTGGCTTGATCATGCCTTGATCAAAGTTGAGTTGAGTTGATCTACAGATTTAAGGTGGAAATATAAATCCAATTGCAAGTGGTTTGGAGACATATGGGTTTTGGTTTATATGATAATTTTCAAGTCAAAAGGGTCAACATAGGCTTGACTTGGGTTGACTTGAGTTTGATTTGATAATTTTGGTTTGTATTTATATTTGCATTAATGATTGAATCATGAAAAAATCCATGGGTTTTGAGTTGATTTGGGTGTCATTTAGCCAAGTTAAAAAGTTTGGCTAGAAGGGATAAAATTGGGAGTTTGATTTGATTTGGGTTTAGTTTTGGCCATTTGGATTTATATTTCATTTATATTTGTGAATATAAATGAAGGTATAAATGGTTCATGAGAAATCACTTGAGTTTGCAGTGATTTGGAAGCAAATTTGACCAAATCTAAGGATGTAGGTCAAGAAGGCTAACTTGGATTTTGAATTGATTTGATTTATTTTGATTTGTTTTGAAGGGTTTGAACAAGGATTTCATTTATATTTATGAATATAAATGAAGGAATGATTGATTTATAAGGAAATCAACCAAGTTTTAGTTGTTTTGAAGGTGTTTTGACTAAGCATATGAAGCCGGCTTATGGAAGGAAGATTTGGACTTAATTTTAATTATTTGCGTTAATTTGGAATGAATCTTGGATTGGGATTTGGTTTGAGATTGAATTTTATAATTGATAAAATCAATTGGATTGGGGTTGATTTGAATTTAGTTAAGGCTAAGTCTATAAGATAAAATCAAAGGGCTTAGGATGGGAATTGGAATTTGAATTTAATGATGGATTTTAATCATTTGATAGTTGGATTTGATTTTAGAATTTGAATTTGAATTTGAGGTTTGGTTTGAAAGAAGGAAGTAGGGTTTGATTTGAATTTAGTTAAGGCTAAGTCCATAAGATAAAATCAAAGGGCTTAGGATGGGAATTGGAATTTGAATTTAATGATGGATTTCAATCATTTGATAGTTGGATTTGATTTTAGAATTTGAATTTGAATTTGAGGTTTGGTTTGAAAGAAGGAAGTAGGGTTGGCAAGTGCTTTTAAGTTTCTAAGGCAAAACTTATTGCTATGGCTAACTCTTATAAGTCTCTAAGGTTAGGTTAAGTTTTCACCTAATCAGTAGACGTGTCTTAAGACTAAGGTAGTGTCTATAAGAGTCCTGGATCTATGATGAGGAAGTTGAGAGCTCACTCTAAAAGTTGATATAAGTCCCCAATGACATTCACTCAGTAGTCGCCCCTAAGTCAGGTTCGATTTGTTATGCTACCAATAGGTCGCCCCTAAGTCGAGTTTGATTTATTGTACTACCAGTAGGTCACCCTAGTAATTATTCCTTGCTTTAGAAGATGTAAGTCTTGTACGCCTTCTTCCTAACACATCCATTGCACACCAAAAGGCAATCCCTTAGGTTGGCAAGCTCTACCCCACGACCAGTAGACTATCCCTTTGGATTTGTAAATCTGAGATAGGATAAGTCTGATATAGCCCCTTCCCAGTGGGTCCATCACACACCGACATGGTCCATATATTAAATCTATCAAATTTTATTGAGCTCACAACCCTAATGGATATGCCCTCAATTTCAAATCAAACTAAGCCAAACAAACCATATCAAATCACATGAAATTAAGATAAAATTAATCCTGACTACTTTTGAGTTAACATAAGTCCCCAACGATATTCAGTCAGTAGTCGCCCTAAGTCAGGTTCAATTTGTTGTGCATCCAACAGGTGAACCCAACAGTTGTTCCTTACTTTGGAAGATGTAAGTCTGCTATGCATTCCTCCTAGCACAGCCATTGCACACTGAAAGGAAACCACTTAGGTTGGCTAGCTCTACCCAATAGCCGGTAGACTATGCCTTTAGATTTGTAAACCTGAGGTAGGTCAAGGCTGATATAGCCCCTTCTTAGTGGATCCATCACACACCGATAGGGTCAATACATTAATTCAGATTAAATTAAACCTAATCTAATTTTCCCTAGTGGAGTTAAATCAAACCCTTCTCCCTAATGGAGCCCTAAACCATATATTAAAAAGTCAAGCAAACAAATCAAATTCAAAACCAACCTCCTCAGTGGATCCAAATTAAACCAACTCCCCCAATAGAGACAAAATCAAAGAATCCAACCAAATTCTTATTCCTAGCAGATACATCCCCAAACAAATATATGAAATCAAACTCAAATCTCAATCCCCAGCATATAGCTTGAACCTGCTTCCTTATTGGAAGGGTTCATATACCCAATTCGCAGCAGACTCGAGCCCATATCTTTAGCAGATATGCCTCCAAATCAATTAAAACAAAATAAATTAAAGTTAATTTGATCTTAATCCCAGTGGATTATAGATTCTTGTCTTCAGTGGATCTTCTTTCCATAAATCATATAATCAAATCAAATTCAAACTTTAGCCCCAACATAGTTTCTTCTTCTATGCCTTCGACATAGACCGCTCACATGCCATGTCAAATCCATGTGTGATCCCCTAGAGGATCTCCCTCCATGTCCTTAACATGGAATTTTCATCAAATCTTATTTCTTCTCTTATGCACACCTTTAATACTTCAACCAAAAGCCTAACAATGTATTCATTCAAATTGCATCATCTTAACATTGTAATCAACATATTAAGATTTGTGATGGTGCAAGCTCAAACTAACTTTACAATATCATGCTAAACATATTATAGTGTGAATTAACACACTATATTATATAATAATATATAATGTTATATTATAATTTGATATAATATAATAAGTTGTCTAACATTACACCTCATTAGAATCACTTAAAAAGAACAAATAACAAACTTTTCTCAGAATATGAATAATGTTCATTTTGGATGTAAAATTGTTATTTTTCTATTAGAAATGGTACAAAATAGAATGATTTTGGTGTTGCTTCTTGGTGTGTGTCATGAATTTGGCCAAATTCTTCCATCTCAACCTTCAAATTAATATTTTTGTGAGTTTTGATCCAATGTATTATAACAAAAGTAAAACATACTAAAAGTTACAATAACATTTAGTAACACACCACCACATTCATATATATTTTAACTTATATTGTTATGTACATTATATTTTAGTAAGCTTTCATAAAATATATTATCTTACATTAAACCTTAAAATGAATAACTTTAAACAAAAAAATTTTAAAATTTGGAAGAAAAATGAACATTTATTTTAGATGCAAAATTCCATTCTTTTGATCAAATGACACACCATAGCACACCCCCAATGATATTACTAAAAGCTTACCTTAAATTAGGCCAAATCCCATCATTTCTGCCTATAAATCAGTATTTTTATGAATTATACCAATACAAACTCTACTACATCATATTATAACAAACTTAAATGTGCTAAACAAAAAGTAGTAATGTAGCTATAATGCAGGATGCTACACTATGTTATGGCATCCTATATTATTATACACTATAACATATTATGTTATATTATATTATATTGCATATCAGATCACAAGGTATTGCTTAAGATAAAAAATCATAAAATTAGTCCAAACAATAGAAAACTATATATTTTAGTCATATCACTTACATATTTTAAATTGAAATAATATATTATGATGCCATGCTCTACCTATTATTAATTTTGCCAAATTCCACCATTTTAAAGCCTAAATCAACATTTTTATAAATAATGCTAGTGTCAGCTCGACAACATGATTATAAAATACTAAAAAAATTTAAAATGTGCAGAATAATATATTAAGATATATGATGTTATACTATGCTACAACATATAGTATTTATTTTGAACATAAAATCTTACTTCTTAGACTACAGGTGGCATAACACACTATTGATATTTTCTCTGGAATAGAAAAAAGAAATGACACCACATAGAGTTTAGAAATATTTTATTTAGATGACCAAATATGGCATTAAGGAATAAGCATATTATCTCGAAAGATAAACATGCTCTTCTGTAATGGATTCAATCATTTCAAAAAAAAGTCTCCTAAGGCTAATGGGTCTTTCGTGTATGAGAGTATTTTCTCCTGAACTACATGGAAAAGTAGAACATGGTTTATTTTATCCTGGGATCATGGTTCCTTATAAAGGCAAGCCTCTATAGTTAATTACATCTTAGGAAGGGTCTCTTCCTAAGAATACTCTCGATTAAAGAAATAAGAGGTTATTCTTATGGACTACTAAGTTAGCTTTTAACAGAATGATTTTTGGAAATTCAATTGGGTGAGGTCCAAATTGGAGAGAGTTATTTTTAAGAGTCAAATGGAAAAGTGTAAAAAAATTCCTATTGATATTGGGATGCCTAGAAGACATTTCATCTATCCTATGATTGGGCTTCAAATTTGGGATTTTAATTTTAGAATTCAAGTTATCATTTTCTTAAAAATCTAGGGCTTGGATTCTAGTAGTACAATACTGCAAAAATGCTTAGGGTTGAAGACTTATTCCTAAAAGGATGCTTCAGAACCTAGTGTACAGGTTCTTCTGACACATCTCAGATGCTCGACCTAGTTTTGTCCTAGGGAATCATTGGTCATTCTCCTCACTTGAGGGAACTAACCTATCCCTCACTCGTTTGGACTTACAACCTTCCTGGAGAAGTCTGTCAGCTAACACCACTTTAGCACATTTTAAAATAATGAGGCTAAGTCATATGAATGCAAGATGGATAGGTTGTTGCAGTTTTAGGAAAGAAATCTATGACCCTAGACTTACTCCCTAATCCCTAATATTATGTAGGGTATGAAGATGTACCTAACTAATGTATATTTTTTAGATTTTTATAAATTTTGACTCGATATTCATTTAGGTTATATGAATATAATTTATTCCTAATGTATGTAATTAGAAAAAGATTATGGGCCAAATCAAAATAGAAGAAGGTGTACTTCCATCCTAAGCTCTCAAAGGTCAAGCCCAGATTCTCTGGCAAGAATGGAAGTCCTTCATTAATTAAGAGTGAGATAATATGATTTATGCATGATATTAAAACATCTAGCTAAGGGGTTGCTATAAATTTTATCTTGCATTAATACCTAGGCTTTTATATGAAGATTATGAGTTGTATTTATTTTTTTGTTTCGATTGATTTAATTGGGTAGAAAATTTAGTTTATCCTATGAGCCTACGTCCAGGCATTCATCATAGCATAAACATAGCACATAAAGAAACCTAAGAAAAGCATACTATTTCTATTGCACACCCAAAATAATCAAGCCATATTAAATTATATAAGGAAAAGGCCAATGCAGTCGGGTACTACTGTACACCGTAGAAGAAAGAAAAATAGGCAACCGAGGTAGTTTAGGTTTTTATTTTAGGTTTATTCTTTTAGGTTTAGGTTTTAGGTTTTTATTTTAGGTTTATTATTAGGTTTTATTTTTTTGTTTAGGTTTAGGTTTAAGTTTAGTTTATTTTAGGTTTAGGTTTATGTTTTATTTATTTTAGTTTAGTTTATTTTAGTTTAGGTTTATTTTATTTTATTTATTTCATCTTTATTTTAGGTTGAGGTTATTTTTTTTAGTTTAGGGTTTAGGTTTTATTTTTTATTTATGTTAGGTTTTATTTTAATGTTTATTTTTTATATTTAACTTTTTATTTAGTTTTTATTTTTTTTTATTTTAGGTTTATTTTATTTTTATTTTACATTTTGTTTTTATTTTATTCAAGTTTTTTATTCTTAAGTTTATTTTATTTATTTAGTTTAGTTTGGGTTTTTATTTATTTTATTTTATTTTTAGGTTTAGGCTTAGGTTTTTATTTTATTTTAATTTTTTATTTTATTTAGGTTTAGGTTTTTTTACTTTATTTTTAAGTTTAATTTAGTAGGTTAGTTTAGGGTTCTGGGTTAGTTTAGGGTTTAGGGTTTAGAGTTTAGGGTTTAGGCAATAAGGTTTAGGTTTTTTTTGCATTTAGGGTTTAGGGTTAGTTTAAGGTTTAAAGTTAATTTAAGGTTTAGGGTTTAGGCTTTAGGGCTTATGGTTAAAGTTAAGGTTTAGGGTTTAGGGTTTAGGGTTTAGTGTTTAGTTTAGGGTTTTGAGTTTTTTAGTGTTTAGGGTTTAGGGTTTAGGGTTGTAGGTTTAGGGTTTAGGGTTTAGGGTTACCTTTAGGGTTTAGGGTTTAGGGTTTAGGGATTAGGATTTAAGGTTTAGGGTATAGGGTTTAGGGTTTAGGATTTTTTTTAAAAAAAAAATAGATAAACTGGTAAGTTTAACTTTATTTAGTTTATTTTTTATTTATTGTAGTCAATTTTATTTTTTATTTTTATTTAGGTTTATTTTTTATTTCTATTTAGTTTAGTTTATTTATTTTAGGATTATTTATTTTAATTTAGTATTTTTTTGTTTAGTTTATTTTTTTAGGTTTAGGTTTTATTTTTATTTTTTTGGTTTAGATTTACATTTTACTTTTTTTAGGTTTAACTTATAGGTTTTATTTTAGTTTAGCTTAGGTTTAGGTTAATTTTTATTTATTTTATTTTATTTAGCTTAGGGATTTAGTATTATTTAGTTTAGTTTAGGTTTATGTTTATTTATTTTGTTTATTTTAGGTATAAGTTTTTTTTTGAACTTGGGGTTTATGGTTAGTTTATGGTTTTTGGTTTAGACTTTAGGGTTTAGGGTTTAGGGTTTAGCATTAGTTTAGGGTTTAGGATTAAAGGTTTAGGGTTAGGGTTAGGGTTTAGGAATTAGTGTTTAGGATTTAGGGTTTAGGGTTTAGGGCTTAATGTTTAGGGTTTGTTTAGGGTTTAGGGTTTAGGTTTTAAGATTTTTAGGGTTTAGGGTTTAGGGTTTAGGGTTTAGGTTTTAGGTTTAGGGTTTAGGTTTTAGTTTAGGTTTTAGGGTTTTTGGTTTTTTTTTAATAGAGAACAAAGTGATTTCTTCTTTTTTGATTTCATCAACAAGTAACACACCAATTTTCTAAGACACAAGCGATGACATAGATAGAAAATGATAGCAAATCAAATAACTAGAATTGTCTACTCTACACAGTTCCATAAGTAGTAGATGGATGAGTTCTCCAGTTCCCATGAGCCACCCCACCTCTCAGTAGCAAGATCCACCATCGTCTGATCATCACAATGGTTGCAACCTCGTGCTCTCTCGCCATTACCACCACCTACAACCCATATCCACCGGCACCTCCGGATCCCCACCACCACTACGATAACGCCACCTTCTCCTTCCCACTCCTTTCAGGCCCTGCACGGTGATGTTCCTATCATTAAGGTTCTGCCCATTCTTAGGGTTTAGGTTTAGATTTAGGTTTATTAGGTTTTAGGGTTTAGGTTTAACTTTTAATTTAATTAGTTACTTTAAGTATAGGTTTAGGGTTTGGGGTTCAGGGTTTAGGGTTTATGGTTAGGGTTTAGGGTTTAGGGTTTAGGGTTTAGGGTTTAGGGTTTTGAGTTTTTGGATTATGCTTTTAGGGTGTAAGTTTTAGGGTTAGGCCCTAGGGTATAGGGTTTAGGGTTTAAGGTTTAGTGTTGTAGGTTTAGGGTTTAGGGCTTTGGATTTAAGGTTTATGGTTTTTTTTAAAATTCAGCGAACCAGTAAGTTTATGTTTATTTAATTTATTTAGTTTATTTTATTTATTTATTTTTTTAGGTTTATTTCTTATTTTTATTTTCTTCAGATTATTTATTTTAGGTTTATTTATTTTTGTTTAGGTTTTTTATTTTAGTTTTTTTTTAGGTTTAAGTTTAATTTTTTATTTTATTTTTTTAGGTTAAGTTTGTAGGTTTTCATTTTATATTTTTTTGGGGTTTTATTTTTAGTTTATTTGTAGATTATTTTATTTTATTTAGTTTAGGTTTAGGTTTAGGTTTTATTTATTTTAGTTTGGTTTATTTTAATTTAGGTTTTGGTTTATTTAATTTTTATTTTAGGTTTAGGTTTTTTTTTTTAGTTTAGTGTTTAGGTTTTATTTTTTATTTATTTTTAGGTTTTACTTTTATGTTTTAATTTAGTTTTTTTATTTTATTTTTATATTTATTTATTTTTTTATTTAGGTTTATTTAAATTTTTTGGTTTAGTTTAGGTTTTTATTTTAGTTTAGTTTATATTTTTATTTTATTTTCTCTTTTAGCTTTTGGTTTAGGTTTTTATTTTATTTTATTTTGGTTATGTTTTCTTATTTATTTTATTTTTAGGTTTTATTTTATTTAGGTTTGGGTTTTTAGCTTTTTAGGGTTTAGGGTTTAGTGTTTAGGGTTTATGGTTTAGGATTTTAGGGTTTATTTTAGTTTAAGTTTTGGTTTATTTTATTTTTATTTTAGGTTTTTTTTGTTTTATTTTTTATTTATTTTAGGTTTTATTTTAGGTTTTAGTTTTTTATTTTATTTTATTTTATTTAGTTTTATTTAGGTTTTATATTTAGGTTTATTTAAAATTTAGTTTAGGTTTTATTTTAGTTTAGTTTATATTTTTATTTTATTTTCTTTTTTAGCTTTTGGTTTAGGTTTTCATTTTATTTTATTTTGGTTTATGTTTTCTTATTTATTTTTTAGGTCTAAGTTTAGGTTTACATTTATTTTTTAGTTTAGTTTTATTTTTATTTTATTTTTTATGTTTAGGATTTATTTTTTATTTTTAGGTTTAGGTTTAGGATTTTATTTTATTTTTTTTAGTTTTAGGTTTAAGTTTTTATTCTTGGTTTTATTTTTAGGATTTATTTTTTAGTTTAGGTTTAGGTTTATTTTTAGTTTATTTAATTTTATTTAGGGTTTAAGTTTAGGTTTAGGTTTATCTTTATTTTATTTTAGGTTTAGGTTTTTTTTTAGTTTAGTGTTTAGATTTTATTTTTATGTTTATTTTTTAGGTTTAGGTTTTTATTTTATTTTATTTTAGGTTTACCTTTTTTTTTATTTTAGGTTTAGTTTTTATTTTATTTAGGATTTTTATTTTTAATTTAGTTTATGTTTTTATTTATTTATTTTTGTTTAGTTTTTATTTTTTATTTTATTTCCTTTTTAGGTTTAGGTTTAGGATTAGGATTAGGTTTTAGTTTAGGTTTTTATTTTATTTTTATTTAGGTTTTTTTATTTAATTTATTTATAGGTTTTACTTAGTTTAGGTTTAGGGTTTTAGCTTTCTAAGGTTTAGGATTTAGGGTTTAGGGTTTGGGGTTTAAGGTTTAAGGTTTAGGGTTTAGGGTTTTGTGCTTAGGGTTTAAGGTTTAGGATTTTGGGTTTAGGATTTATGGTTTATAGTTTTTGTTTAAATTAAATAAATCGGCAGGTTTAAGTTTATTTAGTTTAGGGTTTTTTTTAGGGTTTAGGGTTTAGGGTTTAGTGTTGTAGGTTTAGGGTTGTCGATTTTGGGTTTATGGTTAATTTTAGGGTTTAGAATTTAGGGTTTAGGGGGTTTTTTTAAATTAAGTTAACCAGTAGGTTTAGGTTTATTTAGTTTATTTGGATTATTTTTTATTATTTTAGTTTATTTTATTTTTATTTTTGTTTACTTTTTATTTTTATTTAATTTAGTTTGTTTATTTTAGTTTTTTTTATTTTTATTTAGGTTTTGTATTTTAGTTTATTTTTTAAGTTTGGGTTGATTTTTTTAGTTCAGTTTTATTTTAATTTTTTAGGTTTAAGTTTTATTTTTTATTTTTAGGTTTAGGTTTAGGTTCTTATATATATATTTTTTTTGTTTTATGTATATTTTAAGTTTTATTTTTTTTATTTTATTCTTTAGTTTAGTTTTAGGTTTATTTTTAGTTTGTTTTATTTTATTTAGTTTAGGTTTAGGTATAGGTTTAGGTTTAGGTTTAGCTTATTTTAGGTTTAGGTTTAGATTTTATTTATTTTTGTTTAGTTTATTTTAGTTTAGGTTTAGATTTTTTTTATTTTATTTATTTTAGTTTAGGTTTAGGTTTATTTTATTTTGTTTATTTTATTTTTATTTTAGGTTTCGATTTTTATTTTTTGGTTTAGGGTTTACATTTTATTTTTTATTTATTTTTAGGTTTATTTTATAGTTTTAGGTTTTTATTTAGTATTTATTTAATTTAATTTTATGTTTATTTTATTTTTATTTTAGGTTTAGTTTTTATTTTATTTAGGTTTTTTATTTTTTAATTTAGTTTAAGTTTTTTTTTATTTTATTTTAGTTTAGATTTTTTTATTTTCTTTTTAAGTTTAGGTTTAGTTTTATGTTTAGGTTTAAGTTTTAGTTTATGTTTTTATTTTATTTTATTTTTTATTTTATTTTGATTTAGGTTTATTTATTTATTTATTTTATTTATCAGTTTTATTTAGTTTAGGTTTAGGATTTTAGTTTTGTAGGGTTAGTTTAGGGTTTAGGATTTTGGGTTTAAGATTTCTTTTAATATAGAACAAATTTAGATTCATCATTTCTTCTTTTCGATTTCATTAACAAAGTAGCACCCCAAGTTTTCTAAGACATAAGTGACAACATTGATAAAAAATTAGCACTCATAGAGCAAATCAAAATTTCTAGATAAGTAGAACTGCCTATAATTCAAAGACACAGCTCCATAAGCAACAGATCGGATCGGTCTTTATTCAGTTTCTCCAGTTTCCATTAGAACCACCCCCGCCCCTCGAGTAGCAGGATCCACCATCATATTCCCAATCTCTCCCACTGCCACCACCACGGTTGTAACCTCCGTCGCTCCTCCTGTCTCGATAACCACCGCTACTCCTACCACCACCTCCACATCCGCCAGCACCTCTAAATCCCCCACTACCACTGCTATAACCATCACCTCGGCTTTCACCTCCACCGCTAGATCTAGACTAAGCCTAGTTGACAGTGATTTTCCTTCCGTCAAAGTTTTGCTCATTCTTAGGGTTTAGGTTTAGGTTTAGGTTTATTAAGTTTTAGGGTTTAGTTTTATTTTTTAATTTATTTAGTTACTTAAGGTTTAGGTTTAGGGTTTGGGGTTTAAGGTTTAGGGTTTTGGGTTAGGGTTTTAGGTTTAGGGTTTATGGTTTTGGGTTTATGGTTTAGGGTTTAAGGTTTTTTAGGGTTTAGGGTTTGTGGTTTAGGGTTATAGGTTTAGGGCTTAGGGTTTAGGGTTAGTTTTAGGGTTTAGGGTTTAGGGTTTAGGATTTAGAGTTTAGCAATTTTTTTTTAAATTAAGTAAATGGGTAGGTTTAGGTTTATTTAGTTTATTTAGTTTAGGGTTTAGGGTTTAGGGTTTATGGTTTAAGGTTTAGGGTTTAGGGTTTAGGATGTAGGATTTGGGTTTATGGTTTTTTTTAATTAAGTCAACCAGTATGTTTAGGTTTATTTAATTTATAAAGTTTTGTTTTTATTTATTTTAGTTTATTTTATTATTTATTTTTATTTAAGTTTATTTTTTATTTCTGTTTAGTTTAGTTTAATTATTTTAGGTTCATTTATTTTAGTTTAGATTTTTATATTTTAGTTTATTTTCTAGGTTTAGGTTGAGATTTAGGTTTATTTTTTTAGTGAGTTTTATTTTTATTTTATTTTTAAGGTTTAGGTTTTATTTTTTATTTTTAATTTAGGTTTTGGTTTTTATTTTTATTTTTTTTTTGGTTTAGGTTTTAGCTTTTTATGTAAGGTTTATTTTTAGATTTTAGTTTTTAGTTTAGGTTTAAGTTTATTTTTAGTTTATTTTATTTTATTTAGTTTAGGTTTATGTTTAAGTTTTATTTATTTTAGTTTAGTTTATTTTAGTTTAGGTTTAGGTTTATTATATTTTGTTTATTTTATTTTTATTTTAGGTTTAGGTTTTTTTTAGTTTAGGGTTTAGGTTTTTATTTTATTTTATTTTAGGTTTATTTTATTTTTATTTTTTGTTTAGTTCTTATTTTATTTAGGTTTTTTATTCTTAGGTTTTTTTTTTAGTGTAGTTAGGTTTTTATTATTTTATTTTATTTTTAGGTTTAGGTTTAGGTTTTAGTTTAGGTTTTTATTTTATTTTATACTCGAATCTTCGACGAACTGATTCATCATCAAGTCGAGTGCTATGTCGATGATCTTGTGGGCAAAAGCAGAGAAAAGGAAGACCATATCTTTGACTTGAGAGTACTTTTTGAACAGTTAAGATAATTTAACCTCGAAATTAACCCCCTGAAGTGTGCATTCGAAGTAGTTTTAGGGAAATTCTTTGAGTTTGTTGTCCGACACCAGGGAATCAAAATCGATCCGAAGAAGATCAAGGGACATTAAAAATGTCACCCCCTAAAAGTTTAACTCAACACAGATCATTCTAAGGGTGGTTGGCATCTCTAAGGCATTTTATATCCAACCTATTGGGATGAGGTTGGCCATTCTCAGCACTTGTCAAAAAGGACACCAAGTTCAAGTGGGATGATAAGTGTGAGCATGCCTTCGAACACATCAAGTATTACTTGATGAAGCCACCGGTGCTAGCAGCCCTCTCATACTTTACACTTCTATGTTAGATGACTCACGTGGTGCTTTGTTGGCCCAAGTCAATGACGAAGGGAAGGAAAATGCACTTTACTACCTCAGTCGTCATCTAATCCCTACTGAGGATAATTATCCACCCATTGAAAAGCATTGCGTAGCTTTAATCTTTGCATCCCAAAAGCTACAAGACTACATGCTTCCTCATAATGTGAAGTTAATTTCTAGGATTGATCCACTACAATATCTCATGACATAGACGACACTATCCGAATGGTTGGCACGATGGTCCATGATCCTCTCGTAGTTTGACATTACCTTTGTACCTCTCCGTGCAGTGAAAGGATAAGCATTAGCGGATTTCTTAACAACACACCCACTTCTTGTTGACTCTCTGCTTAGTGAAGATCTCCCTGATGAACAAATCATAAACTTAGGGGATACTATTATTCACAACTGCGAGATGTACTTTGATGGTGTGACTTCCTCTCAAAGAGAAGAATAACCATAATCTACTATTCCAGGAAAGGCAGGGGTAGGAGTAGTTCTCTTAACTCTGGACTATGATGTGATGAGATTCTCATATTATCAATCCTTGTACCAACAATGCGAATATGAGGTTCCATTACTCTAAGCATCTTCGACATCAACATCTTCGAGGATTCTCAGCTAATTATCAACCAAATTGCTAGGTCCTATAAGGTTATAAAGCCTAAGCTCCATCATTACCACAAGTACACCATAGAGTTATTGGTCCAAATCCTAGAGGTTATAATTTATAAGGTTCCTCGAGGAGAGAATGTTGTAGCATATGCTTTAGCCAAGGTTGCCAAGGAGTTGGCATGTCCAGAGGATGAGTCCATATTTATAAAGGTCCAAAATAGAAAAGCCTTATCCCTTATTGATATTGAACTCATCAAAAAGTGCTCTCTTGAAGGGGAGATTATCATTGCTAAGAAGGATGAGGAGTTAGATTAGATGAAACCATTCATGGATTACCTAAATAAAGGCAAACTACCTCAAGAGAAGCCCCAAGCCCATCAGATGAAGCAGAGAGCACATTCTTATGCACTAGTGGATGGTGTCTTATAGCAACGATCTTTTGATCATAAGTGGTTACATTATTTAGACAAGCACGAAGCCCATAAGATTATCATCGTGGTACACTCAGGATTATGTGGAGCCAACCAATCTAGTCTGAGGATGAAGGCCAAGATCAAGAGACTAGGATACTACTGGTCATCGATGATCAAAGATTGCATGGATATGGCTGGGCAAATATCAATATCAAATACGGTGTGGTCCTACCACCCAACATTCTACATCCTACATTGGCCCCATGGCCATTTGAGTGTTGGGGTATCGACATAGTGGGTTTGATTGATCCGTCTTCTTCCAAGGGCCATCGGTTCATCTTAGCTATTATTGACTACTTTTCCAAATGGGCAAATGAGATTCCACTCAGAGTGGTCACACGTTAGAATCTACTCTAATTTTTTAAGAATCATATCATATATAGGTTTGGAGTGCCTCAATGAATTATATTTGATAATGGCATTGCATTCAAGAGCATCGAGATCAACAACTTTGCCCGGAGACACAACATAGATTTGAGATATTATACCATCAACTACCTGAGGGAAAATGGCTTAGTAGAAGTCTTCAATAAAACTCTCATCAAAATACTAAAGAAGACACTCAACAATAACAAGCGATAGTGGCATGAGTAGTTAGCTGAAGCCTTATGGGCCTACCGCTCCGCATATAGAACTTCAACTCAGTATACTCCTTTCTCCTTAGTTTATGGGTCCAAAGCCATTCTACCATTAGAATTCCAACTCCCATCACTAAGGATAATTGTGGGTAGCTAGATCACAACAGAGTAGAATGCCAAGTTGCAGTTAGAAGAGCTCGAATGTTTGGAGGAGAGAGGCCTACGAGCATGCCAAAATCTCGAGTTGTACAAAGCTAAAATGATTCATGCTCATAAAAAGTTGGTCCATCCTAGAGCTTTTCAGGTAACAAATCTTATTTTAGTTCTAAGGAGAATGATTGTTGCCCATCGTAAGACGGTAGGCAAGTTTGAACCCACTTGGGATGGCCTTTTTGCCATAGAGAAGGCCTACCAAGGAGTATCTTATCAGCTTACTAATCACAAGGGAGAGTGCCCAATACTTCCAATCAATAGGCACTCCTTAAAGAAATATTATAAATCATATTTGAAAATAATTATCATCAATGATAATTCCATTTTGAATTCAATCTCTTCCGTGTTGAAAGTATTCTTATTTGCAAATCTACCACGATGTGTTTATGGTAGTTTAAGGTACCCGAGCATCATCCTATACATTATCGACACAACATTAGCACAAACTACAAACAAATATATAAAATAAACACATAGCTTTTATCACGGGCTACTCTGAGTTGAGATAAAACCCTCAACACTCACTCGATTTCTAGGTCATCTTGGCCGTCTTACCACCTAGTGTGTCACCAGCATCTTCTTGCTTTGAAGGATGTAAGTCTACTATGCTTTCCTTTCTTACATGGAGGATGTAAGCTACCTTATGTTGGCTTCGTTTAAGAGGATGTGAGTTTGCTATGCTTTCTTCTTAGATTAGCCTTCATGCACTGACTAGGCTGAGTATATTTGAGTTTAGGATAAGTCCCCTAGCTACTCCTTCCTTCCTGACTGCTTCAAGTCTGGGTCAAGTATGAGGTGATTAGGGTTTAAGGTTTAGTGTTGGGGGTTTAGGGTTTAGGGTTGTAGGTGTTAGGGTTTAAGGTTTATTATTTTAGGGTTTAGGGTTTATGGTTTAGGGATTAGGGCTTTACGGTTTAGGGTTTAAGGTTTATGGTTAGGGTTTAGGGTTTAGGGTTTAATGTTTAGGGTTTAGGGTATTTAGAGTTTAGGGTTTATGGTTTAGGGTTTAAGGTTTAGGGTTTTTATTTTAGGTTTAGGGTTCAAGTTATAATTTAGGGTTTAGGGTTCAAGTTTTTTTTTAATAGAGAACAAATTCATATTCAACATTTCTTCTTTTTAAATTCATCAACCAAGTAGTACCCCAAGTTTTCTAAGACACAAGCGGTGACATAGATAAAAAATGAGCAACCATAGAGAAAATCAAAAACCCTAGATAATTAGAAACGTCTCTAATATAAAGTCATAGTTCCATAAGCAGTCAATCAAATTGATCGTTCTTCAATTTCTTTAGTTCACATCAGAACCACCCCCACCTCTTGGGTAGCGATATTTGTCATCATATCCCTAATCTCTTTCTACACCACCACCACGACTATAACTTTCGTCACTCCTCCCACCTCCATCTGACCACCAGCTCCATATCCACCAGCACCTCCACATCCCCCACCACCACTGCGATAACCACCGCCTCCGCCTTCACCTCCACTTCCAGATCTAGACTGAGCCTAGCTGACAGTGATGTTCCTGCTGTCAAGGTTCTACCCATTCTTAGGGTTTAGGGGTTATTTTAGGGTTTTTTGGTTTAGGGATTAAGCTTTAGGATTGTAGGTTTTAGGGTTTAGGGTTTAGGGTTTAGGGTTGTAGGTTTAGGGTTATAGGTTTAAGGTTTAGGGTTTAGGGTTTATGGTTTAGGGTTTAGGGGTCTTTTTTAAAATTAAGTAAATTAGTAGATTTATGTTTATTTAGTTTATATAGTCTATTTTTTATTTATTTGAGTTAATTTTATTGTTTATTTAAATTTAGGTATTTTTTATTGATTTAGCTTATTTTATTTATTTTAGGTTTATTTATTTTAGTTTAATTTTTTTATTTTAGTTTATTTCTTTGGTTTAGGTTTATTTTTTAGTTGAGTTTTATTTTGATTCTTTTTAGGTTTAGGTTTTATTTTTTATTTTTAGGTTTAGGTTTAGGTTTTTATATTATTTTTTTAGGTATAGGTTTTTATTATAGGTTTATTTTTAGGTTTTATTTTTTTTACTTTAGGTTTAGGTTTATTTTTAGTTTATTTTATTTTATTTAGTTTAGGTTTAGTTTAGGTTTAGTTTATTTAAGGTTTAAGTTTAGATTTTATTTATTTTAGTTTAGTTTATTTTAGTTTAGGTTTAGGTTTATTTTATTCTATTTATTTTATTTTTATTTTAGGATTAATTTTTTTTAGTTTAACATTTAGGTTTTATTTTTTATTTATTTTTAAGTTTATTTTTTAGGTTTAGGCTTTATTTTATTTTATTTTAGGTTTATTATATTTTTATTTTATTTTTAGTTTTTATTTTATTTAGGTTTTTTATTCTTAGGTTATTTTAGTTTTTAATTTAGATTCAATTTTTATTTATTTTATTTTATTTTTTATTATATTATATTTTTAGGGTTAGGTTTAGTTTAGGTCTTTATCTTTATTTATTATATTTTAGGTTTAGGTTATTTTATTTCTTATTAAGTTTATTTAGTAGGTTTAGAGTGGCTTTAGGGTTTAAGAGTGGTTTAGGTTGGGCCCAGTGGGTGGGGTCAGGCCCAGGGCCCAGTATCTGCATTAGAGCCCAGGTTTGAGATTTAGGATTTAGTGTCAGGGTTAAGTGGTTAGTTTAGGGTTTGGGTGGGTAGATCTTAAGGCCTGTGGCCTGGGTGAGGGTTAGTTTAATCAGAGTTTAGGGCCTAGGATTTAGCCCATGGCCCAGGGCCCAGGGTTTAGGATCACGTTAGTTTAGGCCCAGGCCTGTAGGATTTAGTGTTTATATTTTAGGGTCAGTGGTCAGGTAGGGCTCAGATTTAGTTTTATTTTAAGGTATATTTTATTTATTTTATGTTTTATTTTTAGGTTTATTTTTTAGGTTTAGGTTTTTATTTAGTATTTCTTTTATCTTATTTTAGGTTTATTTTATTTCTATTTTATGTTTAGTTTTTTTTATTTAGCATTTTTATTTCTATGTTTATTTTATTTTTTTAGTTTAGTTTAGGGTTTTATTTATTTATTTTTTGTTTACTATTTATTTTTAATTTTTTTAATTTTTACATTTTGGTTTAGGTTTTGGTTCAAGTTTAGGTTTAGGTTTTAGTTTAAATTTTTTTTATTTTACTTTTTTAATTTATTTAGGTTAATGTTTTTTATTTTATTTTTAGGTTTTATTTAGTTTAAGTTTAGGTTTTTAGGACTTTAGGGTTTAGGGTTTAAGGTTTAGGGTTTGAGGTTTAGGATTTAGTGTTTAGGGTTTAGGGTTTTAGGGTTTAGGGTTTAGAGTTATAGTATAGGGTTTTAGGGTTTGGGGTTTAGGGTTTAGGGTTTAGGGATTAAGGTTTTAAGGTTTAGGGTTTAAGGTTTAGGGTTGTAAGTTTAGGGTTCACGATTTAGGGTTTAGAGTTTAGGGTTAGAATTTTTTTATATATATATTTTTACATTAAGTAAAATCATAGGTTTAAGTTTATTTACTTTATTTTTTATTTCTTTAAGTTTATTTTACTTTTTAGTTTTATTTAGGTTAGTTTTTATTATTATTTAGTTTAGTTTATTTATTTTAGGTTTATTTATCTTAATTTATATTTTTTATTTTAGTTTATTTTTTAGGTTTAGGTTTAGGTTTAGATTTAGTTTTATTTTTTTTAGTTTAATTTTATTTCTATTTTATTTTTTATTTTAGTTTTTATTTTTTTTTATTTTTAGGTTTAGGTTTAGGTTTTTACTTTATTTTTTTAGGTTAAGGTTTTAGGTTTTTATTTTAGGTTTTCTTTCTTAGATTAGGTTTAGGTTAATTTTAAGTTTATTTTATTTTATTTAATATTTAAGTTTAGGTTTAGGTTTAGTTTATTTTATGTTTAGGTTTAGGTTTTATTTATTTTAGTTTAAGTTTAGCTTTATTTTATTTTTATTTTGGGTGTAGGTTTTCTTTTTAGTTTAAGGTTTAGGTTTAATTTTTAATTTATTTTTAAGTTTTAATTTTAGGTTTATTCTTTAGGTTTAGGTTTCTATTTAGTTTTTATTTTATTTATTTTGGGTTTATTTTATTTTTCTTTAGATTTCGTTTTTATTTTGTTTAAGTTTTTTATTTTTTTAGTTTAGTTTAGGTTTTTATTTATTTATTTTTACTTTAGTTTTAAAATATTATTTTATTCTCATTTTAGGTTTAGGTTTAGGTTTGAGTTTTGGTTTTTATTATATATATATATATATATATATATATATATATATTATTTTGGTTTAGGTTTTCTGATTTATTTTATATTTAGGTTTTATTTAGTTTAGGTTTATATTTTTAGCTTTTTAGGATTTAGGGTTTATGGTTTAGGGTTTAGGGTTTGAGGTTCAGGGTTCAGGATTTAGGGCCTAGCATTTAGGGTTTAGGATTTAAGTTTTAGGGTTTAGGGTTTAGGGTTTAGGGTTTATTTAGGGTTTAGGGTTTAGAGTTAGTTTTATGATTTATGGTTTAGGGTATAGGGTTTATGATTTTTATTTTTTGTTTTAAATGAAGTAAACCGATATGTTTAGGTTTTTTTTTGTTTCTTTAGTTTATTTTTTATTTATTTTAGTTTATTTTATTTTTTATTTTTATTTAGGTTTATTTTTTTATTTTCATTTAGTTTAGTTTATTAATTTTAGGTTTGTTTATTTTAGCTTATGTTTTTTTATTTTAGTTTAGTTTTTAGGTTTAGGTTTAGGTTTATGTTTATTTTTTACTTTAGTTTAATTTTTATTTTATTTTTTAGGTTTAGGTTTTTATTTTATTTTCTTAGGTTTAGGTTTTAGATTTTTATTTTAGGTTTTTTTTTAGTTTTTGTTTAGGTTTATTTTTTATTTATTTTATTTTTATTTAGTTTAGGGTTTAGGTTTAGTTTGTTTTCGGTTTAGGTTAAGGTTTTATTTGTTTTAATTTAGTTTACTTTAGCTTAGGTTTATGTTTATTATACTTTGTTATTTTCGGTTTAGGTTTTTTTAGTTTAAGTTTTATTTTTTATTTATTTTTAGGTTTTATTTTTAGGCTTATTTTTTAGGTTTAGGTTTTTATTTCATTTTTATTTTATTTAGGGTTTTGTGCCACCATCCTTCAAGGTCTTTGATGGTAGTGGGAGCCCATGATAACACATTTCACACTATAGAGCCGGCTGTCGCAACACCGGTGGCAGCAACATACTCCTCTTCCGCCTTTTCATTAGCAGTCTGTCAGGTGTTGCATTTGATTGGTACGCCGAACTGCCAAATGGTTTGGTGAAGACTTTTGTTGAGTTAGAGCACCTCTTCATTAAGAGGTTTGCTAGAGCTCAGCAGAGAGTGACTGTAGGCGACCTCATTGTAGAGAAATAAAAACTCAATGAGTCCCTTGTTGATTACATTCTCAGGTGGCGTAGCTTGAGCATGAAATGCGACCACAGCTGTCCGAACAGCATGCCATTGAGATTCTTCTCAAGAATATCCATGGCCCGGTAGCCTTAATGCTTAAGGTCTTTACCATCAAAATATTTGAGAAATTAATCAACAAGGCGAATAGCCTACAAGAGGAAGCCAAATAGTTTCCCTTTCCCAACCAGTCATCTAGGTCCAAGCCACTAAAGGTGTTTGGGAAGAAGCTAAGGATAGTTGAGTCAGTCGATAGAGGGAAGTAGCCAGCCAGAGTTCAGTATGAGAGACTATGAGCCCAGCAACCTCCTTTTCCAACTACTCTTTCACCATCTAAGCCATCAAACCAGCCACTGCAGCCGCCACAATGACCATTTCCACCAACTCAGCAGCCTACCCAGCAACAGTATTCATATCCATCGCCAAGTAGCTACTTTCCACCTACTATTGCCGATAAATTGAATAAGCTATATTCATTCAAGAGGGAGGTAGTTAGGAAAATCTTTATGAATCTCTTAAAGAAATCAGACTATTAGTTATTAGAGCCTAAGAAGCCAGAGGAAGTGGGAAAGAATGCTGATCCTAGCTATTGCCCTTACCACCACATGTTAGGCCATGCCTTAGAGGATTGTATCACTTTTAAGGACTAGCTTGAGCGTAGCTACAAGTTGAGAGCCATAGTTATCCCTAAGGAATACTTATTAGAACAACTATCCAGTTCTATTAATCATTGGGGACCTCGTAAGACCAAAGAAGGTTAGGATATTTTCCTATCCCGAACCTCTAAGAAGATCATTTCTAAGATCAAGAAGCTTTCCTTGCAGGTGCCAGAAGTAGCTCAAACCTTCAACACTAAGGAAGGTTTGCTAGTTAAAAGGATAACTGGGAAGGGGACAGCCAGCAAAGAGTAGCACCACCATACTTTCTTGAGATAGTCCAGTAATGTAGCCACCGTCTGAGTCCAGTACTCCCTCCATCGTTGTAGCTACCACCTCTTCTGCCGGCAAGAGCATTGTATCTGTGGATAAGGGCACTAACTCCTTTACTCCACTTACTTTACTTGATTTATATGATGTACCTCCACCCAAAAAGAAATTAATGAAGAAAGTTGATTCTACTTATATATTGTCTACATTTCATGCTCTTGATTTTATTCCTATTGAAAGCTCTCCGAGTTTAAAAAAAATAATAGCTCTAGTAGTTTTGATCCTTTAATTTCTGAATCAAAGTCAGACTATCCTTCTTTGAATCAATTAGGTTCACCTCTTGAGATTGATTTAGAGTCAACTCCACTCGGTGATCTAGGAGAAGTCAGTAGGTCTGATGAGAAGGTATAACTTTCCACAAGCTCATCATTCCAAGAAGTTACTAAAGTCAACCTACACAGTGGTAGAGTTCTACCTCCTACGGTAGCCCCTCAGGATAAGGGTAAGCAAGTCATTAGTTTCAATGAGCAGATAGCCCCTCCATAGGATGTCCTACCCATGGATAAACATGTTGAGGACCAAGCTAGAGTTGATTACAATGTCCTAGCTCACCTTAGAAAGTTTTTAGCTAAGTTAAGCATATACGATGCCCTTGTCTTATTCAAAGAGATGAGGGAATCTCTAATCATGGCCTTACTTGATCTAGAGATATTCTTAGCTCAGCTGACCACTACTAAAGAAGAGGCATGCCACTCAAAGGACATCTTAGGAGTTATATTCAATGATGAAGATTTACTCCTAGGAACAACCAAGCACAACCACCTCTTTACATTACAATGGATGCTGGTAGATACAAACTATCTAGAGTTTTGGTTGACCTAGATGTATCAGGCAACATTATGAGTCGAAGAACCCTTGTCTACTTGAGGATCAACATCTCCAAACTCCAAAAAGAAAGGATGATGTTGAGAGGATTCAATAAACAAGATGAGAAGGCCTTGTGGTGTTTATTTTTGTATGTATGGTGGGGAGGGGGGGGGGTACTTTTTGAGGTGATTGGGTACAACATTGAGGTATGATTTACTATCTCGAAATATAGAGGCATCAGCCTACAATGGACCTAATCATGCAATAAGGACTCTTAAGGCATGATGGGTCTATGAATGTACCAAAAATTTTCCCCTAATTTATATGGATGAATAAAGCAAAATTTATATTAGACCAGGTTCTTAAGTTCCCTATGGAGGCAAGCCCCCATAGTTAATTACATCTTAAGAAATGAAATTTCTTAAGAGTAGTCTCGATTAAAGTAGGCAATTATCATCTCCAAAGGTTTCAAGGTTAGACTATCAAAGGATTGGTTGTATTTGGAAAGTCAATTGGGAAAGTTCAAGGAGAAGACTTAATTTTGGAATCCAAATGAAATAAGTAGGAAATGCTCATGATACTAGGATGCCTAGTGAGCATTCCAATCTATCCTATGGTTGGGCTTTATAATTTTGAAGTTGAGGAGATTTATATGTTTTAAGTTGAAATTTAATTAGATTACTAGGCCTTATAATCCACCAACACAAGGTTGTGGGAATGCTTAAGAGGTGAGGATTAATGCTCATTGCCCGAAGGAAATAGCTATCTCGGACCCTAAATCAAGGGAGCTTTAGTATGAGCTAAAGCACAACCTAAATCTAAGCCATAGGTGGACATAATGGTTTACCTCCATAAGAGAGATTAAATTGTCTGACATTTGGACTTATAACCACCTAGAGTGGCTGCCAACTAACTCCTACAATTTAAAACCATGCAATATGGTCTTATGAATTTCAAGATACTAATGTAGTTATTTAATTAGAAAGAGAGAAAAGTCCTAAACTCACTCCCTAAAAGACTAAAG
The DNA here is from genome assembly GCA_021442155.1 of Cymbidium sinense. Taxonomy (NCBI): domain Eukaryota; kingdom Viridiplantae; phylum Streptophyta; class Magnoliopsida; order Asparagales; family Orchidaceae; genus Cymbidium; species Cymbidium sinense. The sequence goes on along the minus strand of CM038214.1, from coordinate 89,044,010 downwards.
CATGAGTGGTATGAACATATGACTTAATCTATAGATGTAAAATGTTTTCAGATTTTATTTCATTTTAGACACATCATTTTGACAGAGGCTTTAGGATTTCTTATGCCAAAATGCATGATGAAATAGGTTATGGGTCAAATCACCTAGAAGAAGGTTTTCTCCACCATAAGGGATGCCCTCACAGGTCAATCATTCTTTTATCATGCAATGATGGAGATCCTTCATGTTTAAGAGACAAAGAATATGCATGCATGATGTGAAACATACAACCATATAGCTAAAGGGTTGCTAAATCTTTTAATTATCTTATTTATTTCTTAGGCTTTATGATGAGGTTATGAGTTATTTAAAATTTAGTTTATTAGTGATTAGTTAGGTAGAAAAGTTATTTGTATAATAAGAGCCTAATTGTATCCAAGCCACGCATTAAAGCATCAATTATTTAAGAAACTATGAAAAGCATGTCGTTCTAATGTACAATGTAGACATAACATCAAAAAATTATATAAACTATCGTAAAAGTATAAAAGGCCAGTGTAGTTGGGTACTGTCATACAACACAAAGAGAGAACATATGGGTAACCGAGCTCTACCCTTATACAACTTTGAATATGGAAGAATGATTATAATTGTATTAATTACTATTGGGATCTTTTTTCTTCATATCTCCATTTCTGATTCGGTTCCTTCTTTGATTTGGATGGTGCTTGCTTCAAATGCATCACAGGGTACCCCAAGATAAAGCCTTCTGACCACTGCTCATCATAATCCCCCATAGTATTAATCTTAATTCCTATTATAAAAATTACATTTATGTGAGAAAAGTAAATCTAACTACACTTGCAAAATAGAGGTTAACTAAATATACATATAATCCCAAGCAGTTGTATTTATAATATGGACTTAGCACCTTACACATGGGTAACTAATCCCACCTATCCTAACTTGGATTATGCTTAAGGATTTAAGCAACCTGTAAAAAGAGGATTCACATTTATTTTCAAGCATCCCTAAGCATAATCCCTTATAGAAAATATGATTAGCCTAATATTGGCCTATCATCCAGTCTATCAAGCATACACCCTAACATCCAATCTAAAATAATACAACATAAAATAAAGCATAAATCACATCATACACCATCCTAACTTAGAGCTAGAATTGGTGACTTAATTCTAATATGTGTAATAAGGCTTATGTGGAAAGTCTTGTTAGGCATTAGTGTTATATTTTCTAAGTGTAGAAGGATTCAATTTAACATGAAAGGTTGATTTCATTTCAAGTAGTTTAATTGATTTGAGAATTTTAATTTGTGTTTTCTTTTATTTCATTTGATTACACTTTGAAACTAGTGTTATAAAGAGAGGAAAAGTGGATTACCCTCTTTCATCCCTACCTTAAGTCACTTTCTAAAGTATATTAATTTGATTTGGTTCTCTTTAGTGAGTGGTTTATAAAATGATTTAATTAATCCTAAGTTTAGGTTCACTTTAAATAATCCTATTCAAAATGATAGGCATCTAAAGATTAATTTAATTGAATTACTACCACATGACATATATTAAATCATTCCTTTCCATCACACATAACATGCATATGATTTAATCTTAAGTGTATCTATACATGCAACATATTTTAGCACCCTTAAATGATGGATGTATGTATATGTTTAGAATTTATATTTTATTTGATTGAATTATTTAAACATATTAATTTTGAACTTTATCCAAATTCTAAAACAAAAAGGTCATAAGAATGAAATTAAATAGGCATCTGACATTGTTAAACCAAGGAAGTAAGGTAATCACATGACCTCCTTGGAGCTAGCTAAAGCCTTATATTCTGGAGATGTCCAGACTATATACCCTTTTGCATTCAAACATATGTAAATTCGTATACATTAACATAGGAAGTAAGCTCCAAATCATATGGATAATTAATTCAACCACTTAGTCAATTATGAATCCATGCAATTTTAATGTCAAATGGGATTTTCATTCAGTAATCACATATACATATACATGTACAAAGATATAGGCATGTACGTGTCATTGTTAAACCAGGGAAGTGAGGTAATCAAATGACCTCCTTGGGGCTAACTAAAATCTCATATTCTCGGGATGTCTAGACTATATACTGGCTTTTCTTGGACACACATGGATGTATACATAAATGAGGGAAAGAAAACCATGCAAAGATTGTATATATTTTTTGATTGAAGCATTTATATATATGAATTAAAGTTCTATCCAAATTCTAATGTTGAAATATATAAGAATGAAATCAAATGGGTACGTTCCATTATTAAACTAAGGAAGTGACATAATCCAATGACCTCTTTGGGGCTAGCTAAAGCCTCGTGTTCCCGAGATTTCTAGACTATATACCCATTACCATTCAATCTCATATAAATCAACACATGAATAGAGGAAAGAGAACTCAACATTCACACACATAAGATATAAGCACATGCATTTCTTATGTATTTATAACTAGCATCATAACACATATTATTATTCATTTATAAGCTTTTGGAAAATACATTTGGATTTAATAGTGATAATAGCCAATCATATATTAAATTAAATCAACACATGCAAGCTTACATAAAGGAAATCCATTTTATTTTACCTGATGTTGAAGATGGATGCATGAATTCAAATGACATACCAAATTTAACATGATTGAAAATAAGACAATCAAATATAAGCATGTGATTCATTCAACCAAACTAGTTCTTAAGGACAATCAAATCAAATAAGATTATTTAAAGTAAACCAAATCTTGTTTATTAATTAAGTTTAGGATTTGATTTGATTTAAAGAGGAGAAGATAAATCATCACTTACCATTTTAAATCTATTCCCATATTAGAGATTTGATTTAATTTAAAGAAATGTAATTAAGTTGATTTTATTAGTTAATTAAGTTGAACCCTTAATTAGATGAATTAATTACCCTTACGTATGTCACCTTAAAGTAATTAACTAAATAATTATGAGCCAACATGATATGCATGGAAAATAAACTTGCAATGATTAATAGTTAATTAAATTGAGGGACTTAATTAATTACTCTTCTAGTTTTCCCACACATGTGGACTAACCATAATTTTATTAAACTCCTTTAGGTTATTAAAACCAAAATATCTACCCCATTATTTAATTAAGGTCTAATGTGATTATGATTTCAATTAAATTAAGTGATTTAATTAATTAGTTAAATCTTAGTTAATTTCATTTTAAAAAAGGGTGAAATGAACTTAGGGAAAGGGGTCCTAACCTTATTCCTTAGTCCACTTACTATTGAACAATGATTAATAAACTTAATTAACCAATTTATTATTCATGATTAATTAATCATTAATTAACACAAAAGTAGTTAAGGTTTAATAGTCAATTTTTTTAATTAAGTGAGCAATAAATCCCAAGAAAATCATGGGAGGTAGAGGTCATCCCATTAAATTAACGCACAAAATTTGGGATTAATTGCTCAAGTAATTAAAGAGTAATTAAGCTAACAAATTTTATAAGTAAACCTAAATTACTATTTGAAATTAGTTAAGATCATTTTTAATTAAATCTCCTCTAAAATACCATTAAAATGAGTGTTTATTTGCATTTTTTGGATTTCTCTATGATTTCTCTTATGATTTTTAGAAGTTTCAGCCATTAAAAAAGATTAATTAAGCCTAATTAAAGCCTAATCCTATTGGCGCCATATGTTGCACTAATGCGGCATGCTTTTCACATGGTGCAACAGGATGGCTACTTAAAACTTATTTGACTCAGTGCCTATGTGGCGGTAGCAGACACACACAGCTTAGTAAGATTAAATCACGTGAGTGCCTAGTGGATCTAATTATGATAGTCCATTTCGATCACGCAGAATGGACGGTGTGTGATCTAACATCATGAGAGTGAGGGAGAACGGAGTCTGTATGCCATCGTTCACTTGATCTGAGCTTACCCGAGCTCAGATCAACTCCAAAAGGATCCCACACCTTTATGAAATTGATCAAAGGGGATCCAATGATCAAGATCACATGACAAGCAAGTTTTCCTCAAAAAGCGCCAACCCATTTTTTTTCTAAGGATCTATTTTGGAAGCATACTTCACCGTAGCTCAAGATCGATAGCTAGAATGATTGAGGAAGCCTCATCTAGTGGAGATGAAGCCCTGTTGACCAGCAGTTAGATCAATTCCTTGATGTTCATTCAAAAGGCCATGAATTAATGATTTGGAGCTCAACCTTGATCGAAGTCCAACCTCCAATGCTTGAGAAGCTTGGGAGATTATTCATTCTTGCTCAACGAGGCCTAATGAAGGTGCATGCAAAGTTATTTTGAGTTTGATGGAGAAATGGGGAAGTTAGGCCAGAAATGGGAGTGTCCTATTTTGAGATGAACGGGAAGGGCTTTTTTTGATTGATGAATGAGCTTTGGAGCTTAGGGAATGGCTCTAACGACTCAACTTGGTAGCTAGGGCTCTGAGGAATGATTTTTGCTTGTGTTTGAGTGGAAACGAGGAGGTGTATACCCCCTTCATCTTGGTTAGACGGTTGGATCTAGTTTTTCTTCGAGTGGCCATCCGGCCATCTCAGGGAGTAGTGGGTGGTAGGGAGAAGGTGAGTTGGCTCAGCTTGGTTGGTTGAAGGTGTGGAGGTGGCTGCCAAAGAGGAATCATGGGTGTCCTATGGGTTTCAAATGCTTCAATGTGGAGGGTGAGGTGATTTCACCTCCCATGGGTCATGGCCAACCCAACAACCCCTTGGGTCAGGTTGGGTAGTGTCATAGGTGTTGAGGGGGACCATTGTGAGAGTACCAAGTGGCCAAGGAATGGAAATGACACTTACATGATTGGTTTGTCTCATCTGATGCCCTTGACCCAAGGGTAGAATATTCATTTGGCATTGGATTTGATCTAGGCAGATTTGAAAAGAGCCAAAAGTGGGTTAGCCCAAACTTTAAGTCAATTGGAGTTGATTTGGTTAGGTTTAGCTCAATTTGACTCATTTTTAATTGGGTTAGGTTGGGTCAAGTTGACCAATTGCTCAAATTGGGTCAAATCAAGGGTTGTGTCAAGTTCAAATGATCATTTGGGATGTTTTGATTCAATTGGTTTGGTTTAGTTTGGCTTAGATTTGGTTTTGGCTCATTTGAATTCATTTGGGTCAAATGGGTTAAGTTGAACAATTTCACCAAATTGGCCAAATGGGCTTGGGTTGGGTGTTGGTTTGGGTTTTGTTGACCAATTGAAGATGATTGTAGGCTTTGGTTTCAATTAATTTGGATTTGGTTTTGATTTAGGCTAACTTGAAACTTTAGGTCAATTTGGGATAAGTAGGTCAATTGGGTTCAATTGGGCCCAATCATGGCTTTGGTCAAGTTCAACAATCAATTTGAAATGAACTTGAGCCATTAGTTGCAATCAATTTGGCTTGTATTTTGATTTCACCCCATTTGGTCTTTTAAGTCAATTTTGGTCTACTTGGGTCAAGGGGGCCAATTGGGTTTAGTTTGACTCAATTGAAGGTCAAGTCATATTCAAATATTGATTTTGATTTGGTTTGAATCATTGGTTTCAAGAGATTTATCTCAGGATTCAATTTGGCTAGTTTGGGTTCATATGGGTTAAAGGGTTGACTTGGTCAATTGACCAAGTTTACTTGGTTTGACCATATTTGTGACAATTGTTCAACCTAGGGTGATCAATAATCATGATGGGAGAATTTGATGGGCTTGGTTCAATCAAATTTGGGTAGGATTAGAACTTGGCTCAAATAGCTCAAATTGGCCCCTTTGGGTCAAGTGGGCCAATTGGGTTTAGTTGGCTTAATTTTGGGTTGAGTTTGATTTAGTTGAGTTTATATATGGATTTCGGATTGATATATAAATTCAATTGTAATTGACTTGGGTTCAAATGGGTTTTGGTTCATTTGAACATTTCAAGTTAAAAGGGTTAAGTCAGGTTTGACTTGGGTTGATTTTGATTTGGCTTGATGATTGTAGATTTTATTTATATTTGTGAATATGATTGAAGGTATTATTGATTCATGAGAAAATTAATTGAATTTGGGTTTTAGAATGAAGGAATTTGGCTATGTCCATGGACTTGGGTCATGTGACTTAGGTTTGGATTTTGATTTGGTTTGATTTAGTTTTGATGATTAAAATGTATATTTCATTTAAATTTCTAAAGATGATTAAAAATATGATTGATTTGTGAGAAAATCAATTGAGTTTCACTTGATTTGGATTAATATTTGGCTAAGTCCGTGGGATAGGTCATATGGCTTAGGAAGGGTTTTGATTTAATTTGATTTAGTTTGATTTAGTTTTATCATTTGAATGTAGATTTTATTTTTTATTTAGGAAGATGATTGAAGATATAAATTGATAATAAAAAAATCAATTCATTTTGGATTGATTTGGATTAAGATTTGGTGAAGTCCATGGGATAGATCATATGGCTTAGAAAGGGTTTCAAGTTTGGATTTGATCATGGGCTTCAATCATTTGGTTTTGGAATTTGGGTTTGGATTTTGATTTGAATTTGATATTTGAATTGAACTTGAGGTTTGGTTTGAGAAGGTGAACATGGATTGCATTTGGGTTGTAGGGTAGGTGTATTATCCTAATCCCTAAGGCATAACCTAACCCTATGGTTAACCCATTCTAAGTCTTTAGGCTTAGGTTACATGTTTACCTAATTGTTAGAAGTGTCTTATGACTAGGGAAGTATTAGTGTCTAGAAGAATTATAAGTCTAAGATGGGAAGATTGAATTTGCACTCCAAAAGTGAGGTCAACAGTCCTTAGGCTCCACAGTGTTGCCCTTGGAGATAGATGATTGGAAGACCGAAGCCAAGTTTTACATTATAGACTAGAATACATTTTTCAATGCTTTGCTTGGGAGACCATGGATACATGAGAATAACATAGTTCCATCCTCTGTACATTAGTGTATGAAATTTGTGAGAGGTGGGATCGTCTACTATGTCAAAGGAGATCTCAAGCCATTTACAGTTCACGAGGTCAGCATATATGAGGATTCGGCTTACTACCTCCCTCAAAATCAACAAATCTATTCTTGTGAACTTTGCCAAAGTTTAAAAATAAAAGAAAAAAAAGAAAAAAAAAGGAAAGAAAAAAAGAAAAAGAAAAGAAAAGATAAAATGAATAAGAAAATAGAAGGAAGTAGAAATAGACTTGAAGTAGGAAGTGGTGCATGACATTAGATTCTACCCACAGTTCGTTACTCCATTCAAACATATGCGTTGGATGACCTGACCTCCACCAAGCAGAGGAAGATGCCAGTTTAGAGGCAATCCTACGGGTGGAAAACCTCCATATTGGCCACCCAAAAGAAGATATGTCCCGGTTACCAAGAGTACACCTAGTATCCATATAGACTTCGAATCTAGTTCATAGGATGAGTCTTATATGGTTAGTACACCAACCAACTCTTCTCGGTAGTAGATTCCCTTGGAGGTGACACTTGAGCCAAATAGCGATGAAGACCAGCTCCAAAGCAAAGCATAAGTGTATCCAAGTCTATATGTGAAATAGTTATGCATCAATTGAGAACCTTAGCTCTAACCTCACCTTCCTCGCAAATAGCTGAAGGTTTGGTAGTTAAGGAAGCCCCTAAGTCATCCATAGGTGTAAAGACCCAGAGGTTCTTTTTGGGAGCATCATCTTCAACTAAAGAAGTTGATGTAGAACTTGAGGATGATTCATATAAAGATTTAATTGAATTACCTTTGGATTGGTACTTGCCTTGTGTTCATAATTTAGCAAAGAAAGGGTTAATCCCATATATTTGGTCAAAGTACAGATCAGACTACTTGAAAGAATATGGAAGAATAAATGCAAAATCTATCAATCAAGATCGAGACTAGGATTTGGTGTAGTAGATCCAGTCGATGATGACGATTACTTCTTAGTCATCATCAATCATTTGAAATCTAATAGGTTTTTTTCAAATCACATTAACTCACATAAGGAGTTTTGCTTAGAAACTTTAGATGATCTAGATAATTTTGAAGTCAAAGATGCACCACTTGAGTTTGAATAAGAGATCAAGTCAACCATCGATGAGCTCAAGGAAATCAACTTAGGAATTGAAGAAGATCCATGCCCTACATACATCAGTTCTTTGTTGAATGAAATTGAAACCAATTACTTAGTTAGGCTATTGACTGAGTTTAAGGACTATTTTGCATGGAGTTATGAAGAGATGCCTGGATTAGCTCCTGATGTAGCGATCCATAATCTAGCAATAGAGCCTACTTCTAACCCTATCAAGCAAGCTCCTAGACACATGCGATTAAACATAAAACAACATGTCAATTATGAAGTCAAGAAATGGATCGATGCTGGCTTCATCCAGGAAGAAAAATACCCTACCTAGTTAGCCAGGGTCATCACAGTTAAGAAAAAGGATGACCAAATTCACATATGCTTCAATTTTAGGGATTTAATTAAGGCATGTCCAAAAGACAAATTTCCACTACTAATCCTAGAGTTGATGGTGGACATTGCCTAATCTCATGCAGTATTTTCTTTTATGGATGGCTCATCTGGATATAACCAAATAAAGATAGCCCCTGAAGATGAAAGAAACACTACTTTTAGAACTCCCGATCAGAATCTATTGCTATAAGCTCATACTTTTTAGCCTTAAAAATTTTGGTGCTATATACCAGTGGGCTATGACTCGAATCTTTGGCAAACTCATTCATTATCAAGCTGAGTGCTATGTCGATGATCTCATGGTCAAAATTTGAGAAAGGAAGACCATCTCTTTAACTTGAAAGTAGTTTTAGAATAGTTAAGATAATTTAACCTCAAAATGAACCCCCTAAAGTTTGCATTCAGAGTAGCTTCAGGGAAATTCCTTGGGTTTGTCATCCGACACTAGGGAATCAAAATCAACTTGTAGAAGATCAAGGCAATATTAAAATTTCCATCCCCTAAAAGTTTAACTCAACTCAGATCATTCCAAGGGTGGTCGGAGTATCTAAGATGCTTTATATCCAACCTATTAGGTAAATGTCAACCATTCTCAGCACTTGTCAAAAAGGATGCAAAGTTAAAGTGGGATGATAAGTGTGAGCATGCCTTCGAAGACATCAAGTATTACTTGATGATGTTGCCTATTCTCGCAGCCCCTATCTTGGGTAAGCCACTCATACTTTATACTGCTACGTTAGATGACTCCCTTCGTGCTTCATTGGCCCAAGCCAATGATGATGGGAAGAAAAATGCACACTACTATCTCAGCCATCATCAAATACACGATGTGGTCCTACACCAACCACCCAACATTCTACATCCTACATTGGCCTCATGGCCATTCGAGTGTTCGGCTACCGATATAGTGGGTCTGATTTATCCTCCTTCTTCTAAGGGTCATCTGTTCATCTTAACTGTTGTTGACTACTTTTTCAAATGGGTAAAGCTGATTCTACTGAGAGTGGTCATAGCTCAGCATGTGCACTAGTGTTTTAGGAACCATATCGTATATAGGTTCAGAGTGCCTCGATGAATTATATTTGATAATGGTACTGCATTCAAGAGCACTAAGATCAACAAATTTTCCCAGAGACACAACATATATTGGAGATATTCTACCATCAACTACCTAAGGGCAAACGACTTAGCAAAAGCCTTATCTAAATACTGAAGAAGACACTCAACAATAATAAGTGATAGTGGTATGAGCTATTAGTTGAAGCCTTGTAGGCCTATCGCACTACATATAGAACTGTAACTCAACCTACTCCTTTCTCCTTAGTGTATGGGTCCAAAATTTTTCTACCATTAGAAGTCCAACTCCCATCACTAAGGATAGCTGTGGGCAGCAAGATCATAACAAAGCAGAATGCCAAGTTGCGGTTAGAAGTGCTCAAAGGTTTGGAGGAGAGATGCTTGCGAGCATGCCAAAACCCTAAGTTCTACAAAGCTAAAATGATTCAAGCTCATAATAAATTGGTCCATCCTATAGCTTTTCAAGTAGGAAAGCTTATTTTAGTTCTAAGGAGACCGATTATTGCCCGTCGTAAGATGGGAGGCAAGTTTGAACCCACTTGGGAAGGCCCTTTTGCCATAGAGAAGGCTTACCAAAGAGGATCTTATCATCTTATTAATCATAAGGGAGAGCACCCAATGCTTCCAATTAATAAACTCTACTTAAAGAAATATTGTAAATCATGTTTGAAAATAATTATCATCAATTAAATTCCATTTTAAATTCAATCTCTTACATGTTAGAAGTATTCTTTTTTGTGAATCCATCACGATGTGTTTAGGGTAGGCGTAAGGAACCCGAGCGACGTCCTATCCTTCATCAACACAACATAAACACAAACATAGAAAACAAACATATATATCTTTTGTCTTGGTTTACTCTGAGTTGAGATAATGCCCCCATCGACAATCACTCAGTAGCTGCTCTAGGTCGGGCTAACATGTTACCCTGCTCTAGGTCGGCCTTGTTAGTTTGGTAGGCCTTACTGCATGGTAGGTAAGCTACCTCATGTTAGCTTTGTTTAAGAGGATGTGACTCTACTACACTTTATTCTTGGATTAGCCTTCGTGCACTCACTGGGTCAAGTATATTTGAGGTTTAAGATAAGTCTCCTAGTGGCTCTTTCCCTCCTGACTACTTCAAGTCTTGGTCCAGCCCTTCCTCGGGGCACCCCATTTAGTAGTCGCTCTAAGTCAGATAACGAATATCCCGCCAATGATAGACTATCCCGATGATCACTTCCGCTTGGAAGGTTGTAAGCCTATACACTTTATTTCTAGATTGATTGTTGGACACTGACGGGCACCGTAGGTTGGTCGGTTCTCAGTATACTGATAGATACACCACTCATGCTAATAGATACACCTTTTGTTGGTTGGTTCTCGCACCTTAGGATACACCACTCGTGGTAGATGTATGTCTTCTACGCTTTCTCCTTGAGTTGGCCACCATACCACTATAAGCTTTCTTTTCCAAGGCTTAGGATAATGCCCTAATAACACCTCCCTTGTGGGCCTTATATGGAGCACATCCTTTACGACCCCATTTAGACACTACCCAGGGTTACAATTAAATTGGACAGTTTCCCATTCCTAGTAACCAGTCCTATGGCTGGAGAATTTGTTTTGTGGATGTGTAGATTCTCCTTTGTTTTAGTAAATCTAAAATATGTCAAGGATAACATAACCCCTTCTTAGTGTGGTCCCTTGCACACCAACAGGGTCCACACAAACATATAAATAGAATTTATATTCACTTGTGGATTAGGAGGACACCCCTAGCATTACCTTTTCCCAAGCAGACATCTTATCTTTAAGGCAGTGTCAGCAAAATTCCCTATAAGAATTGCCTTACTACTCTTAAGTTGATATAGGTCCCTAGCGGCATTCACTCAGTAGTCACCCTTAAGTCAGGTTCAATTTGTTGTGCTACTAACAAGTCACCCTAGCGGTTGTTCCCTGCTTTAGAAGATGTAAGACTGATATACCTTCTTCCTAGCACAACCATTGTATACCAAAAGGCAGCCCTTTAGGTTGGCTAGCTCTACCCCATGGCCAGTAGATTATCCATTTGGATTTATAATCTCAGATAGGACAAGTCTATATATCCCCTTCTTAGTGGGTCCATCACACACCGACATGGTCCGTACATTAACTTAGAGTAAATTAAACCCAATATGATTTCCCCCTATGGAGTTAAATCACACCCTTCTCCTAGTGAAACCCCAGATCATATATAAACAAGTTAAGCAAATAAATCAAATTCAAAACTAACCTCTCCAGTGGAGCCAAATTAAACCAACTCCTCCAGTAGAGTCTAAATCAAAGAAATCTAACCAAAACCTTATTCTCAGCAGATACATCCCCAAACAAATCTATGAATTCAAACTCAAATCACAATCCCCAGTGAATAGCCCGAACCTGCTTCCCTAGTGGAAGGTTCATATACCCGATCCCCAGTGGATTCAAGCCCATATCTCTAGTAGATATGCCTCCACATCAATTAAAATAAAATAAATTAAAGTAGATTTGATATTAATCCCCAGTGGATTATAGATTATTATCCCCAACGGATCTTCTTTCTACAAATCATATAATCAAATCAAATTCAAACCTTATCCCCAACGGAGTCATGTACAATGCATGTGTGATCCCCTAGCGGATCTCCCTCCATGTCCTTAACATGAAATTCTAATTAAATCTTATTTCTTCTCTTATGCACACCTTTAATACTTCAACCAAAATCCTAATAATATATTTGTTCAAATTACATCATCTTAATATTCTAATCAACATTTTATGATTTGTGATGGTGCAAGCTCAAACTAACTATACAATATCTTGCTAAACATATTATAGTGTGAATTAACGCACTGTATTATATTATAATATTTGATGTTATATTATAATTTACTATAATATAATATATTGTCTAACATCACACCTCATTAGACTCACTTAAAAGGAACAAATAACAAAATTTTCTCAAAATATGAATAATGTTCATTTTGGATGTAAAATTGTTATGTTTTTTTATTAGAAATGGTACAAAATAGCATAATTTTGGTGTTGCTTCTTGGTGTGTGCCATGAATTTGGCCAAATTCTTGCATCTCAACCTTCAAATTAATAATTTTGTGAGTTTTGACCCAATGTATTAAATGAAAGTAAAACATACGAAAATGTACAATAACATTTAGCAACACACCACCACATTCATATATATGTGAAGTTATATTATTATGTACATTATATTTTAATATGCTTTCATATAATATATTATCTTATATCACACCTTAAAATGAATCACTTTAACCAAAAAAATTATAAAATTTGGTTGAAAAATGAACATTTATTTTGGATGCAATTATTCCATTATTTTGATAAAGTGACACACCATTGCACACTCCTAATGATGTTCCCTAAAGCTTACCTTAAATTTGGCCAAATCCCACTATCTTTGCTAATAAATCAGTATTTTTATGAACTATTCTAGTGCAAAATCTACTACATCATACTATAATAATCTAAAATATGCTAAATAACAAGTAGAAATACATGATAATATGCTATAATGCATGATGATACACTATGTTATGGCATCCTATCTTATAATACACTATAAAATATTATATTATGTTATATTATATTGCATATCACATCATAAGAGATTGTTTAAGATAAAAAAAATCATGAAAGTAGTCTAAATAATAAAAAAACTATATATTTTAGTTATATCACTTACATATTTTAAATTGAAATAATATATTATGATGCCATGCTCTACCTATTATGCATTTGGCCAAATTCTGCCATTTTAAAGTCTAAATCGACATTTTTATAAATAATGCTAGTGTAGACTTAACTACATAATTATAAAATACTAAAAGAATTTAAAATGCGTTGAATAATATATTATTATATATGATGCTATAGTATGCTACAACATATAATATTTATTTTGAACATAAAATCTTGTTTTTTATACTATAATTGGCATAGCACACCTTTGGTACTAGAACATAATTCTGACTTCAAATTTAACAATTTTCATCATATGATTTATTAAATTAATATTTTTATGATTTATATTAATATAGACTATAGGGTACAATACCATAATATACTAAAACATTTTAAAACATCTTATAGCATTCAAAAACACGTCACTATAAGTTCAAATATATGATGCAACATTATACTATAACATATGATATTATAATATGATTTAGGGTTAGGATTTAGGGTATTCAAATCTCTAATAGTTAAGGAAAAGTCTCTCAAAGAAATTTTCTTTAGCTACAATAACTATGTTAGGAATAGGTCATTCTTTAGATCTACTCCTAATGACATTTCTATACAAGGTTCAGGGTTTATGGTTAAGGTTTAGGGTTTCGAGTTTAGGGTTTAGTGTTGATTTTAGGTTTAGGGTTTAGGATTAGTTTAGGGTCTAGATTTAGTTTAGGATTTAGGTTTTAGTTTAGGGTTTTAGGGTTTGATTTAGAGTTTAGGGTTTAAGGTTTATGGATTAAGGGTTAAGGGTTTAGGATTTAAGGTTTAGGGTTTAAGGGTTAAGGGTTTAGGATTTAGGGTTAAGTGTTTAGGGTTTAGGGTTTAGTGTTTAGGATTTAGGGTATTTAGGGTTTAGGGTTTAGAGTTTAGGGTTTAGTTTTTAGGTTTAGGGTATAAGTTTTAGTTTAGTTATTTTAATTAATTGATTCAAGGTTGGGTTTAGGGTTTAGGTTTGGTTTTGGTTTTTTAACAAACAATAAATTCAGATACAACATTTCATCATTTTAACTTCATCAACCAAGTAACACACCATGTTTTCTAAGACACAAGCAGTGACATAGATAAAAAATAAGCATGCATAGAGCAAATCAAAAACCCTAGTTAACTAAAACCATCTTTAATGTAAAGATACAATTCCATAAGAAATAGATCAAATTGATCGTTCTTTAGTTTCTCCAGTTCCCAACAGAACCACCCTGGCTTCTCGAGTAGCATGATCCACCATCATATCCCCGATCTCTCACTCCTCCATCACCATGGCTGTAACCTCCATCGCTCCTCCAGCCTCCATAACCACCACAACTCTAACAACAACCTCCATATCCACCAGCACCACCAGATCCCCAACCACCACTATGATAACAACCGCCTCTACCTTCACCTCCACCGCTAGATCTAAATTGAGCATGGTTGATGGTGATGTTCCTACTGTCAAGGTTCTACAAATCCTTAGGGTTTAGGTTTATTAGGTTTTAGGGCGTAGGTTTATTTTTTCATCTATTTTGTTACTTTAGGTTTTGGTTTAGGGTTGTGGGTTTTAGGGTTTTAGGTTTTAGTGTTTAGGGTTTTAGGGTTTAGGGTTTATGGGTTTAGGTTTAGTTTATGTTTAGTGTTTAGTTTTAGGTTTAGGGTTTTGAGGTTTAGGTTTAGTTTTTGGGTTTATAGTTATTTTAGACTTAAGTTTAGGTTAGGGTTTAAATTTGGTTTAGCTTTAGGAGGTTTTAGTTTTGGGTTTGGGTTTAGGTTAGGTTAGGAGTTTAGGGTTTAGAGTTTAGGTTTAAAATTTAGGGTTTAAGGTTTAGGTTTAAGTTTCATTTGTTGTTTAGGGTTTATAGTTTAAGTTTAAGGTTTTAGGGTTTAGGTTTAGGTTAAGGTTGTAGGTTTAGGGTTTAGGTTTAGGTTGTTTAGGGTTTAGGGTTTAGCATTTATGGTTTAAGGTTTAGGGTTTAGGGTTTAGGGTTTAGGGTTAGTTTTAGGGTTTAGGGTTTAGGGTTAGTTTTAGTGTTTAGGGTTTACAGTTTACAAGTTAGGATTTAGGATTTAGGGTTTAGGGTTTAGGTCAATTTTATGGCTTAGGGTTTATGGTTTAGGATTAATGGTATAAGGTTTAGGGTTGTTGGTAGAGAAATTTCTATAGTGTCGCCTTACAAATCTGTGGTGAGAAAAGAAAGATAAGACTATAAAAACTCATCTTTTCAGGATGCCACGCAGATCTACAGATGTGCTTACTCAGGTGATCAAGTACGTCATCAAGGAATAGTATACTACCTCAAAAGATAGAAGTCATTACCCTTTAATGAACCTAATCACCTCAATAAGGACTCCTAAGGATGATGCGTTTGCATATGTACCTGAGATTCTTACCCTACTTTACATGAAAAAGTAAAGCAGGGTTTATTTTAAATTGGGTTCATTAAGTTTCATACAGGGGCAAGCCCTCATAGATAATTACATCCTAAGGAATGAGGATTCTTTAGGAAAACTCTCGATTAAGGTACTTGATCGTTGTCTTCAAAGATTTCAATAGGAAAATATTATCAATCGATTGGTTCATTTTTGATGATCAAATAGGATTGATGAAAGAGAGGGAGTTATTATCGATGCCAAAATGGAAGAAAAGTAGGTGATGTCCACGATGCTAGGAAACCTAGTGAGCAATCTCAAATAATCCTATAGTTGGGCTTTACATTTTTGAAATGATTTAGTTTGTTTGAGTTGAATTTTTCATTAGAAATTTTGGACTAATGATTCTTGAACACAAGTTTAAGGAAATGCCTAAGAGGTGAGGAATTATGCTCATGACCACAAAGGGGAGAAACAACCTCAAAACCTAAATCTAGTGAGCTTTGGCAAGGGCCAAAAGCACAACCAAAATCTAAGCCGAAAATGGGTAATTGGTTTGCCTCCACAGAATAAACCGACAACTGATGTATTTGGGGGTGGTCGCCAACTAACTCCTCCTATGACATGTAGGCAAGTCATTATTCTTATGCAAGATAGCTAGGATGTTATTTATTTAGAAATAGACTAAGTCCTTAAACTAACTCCCTAAAGAGACTAGATCATGTAGGGACATGCTTCAAATGACCTAAATCTAATGCAATTCAAATTTCATTTTATTTATTTATTTTTGGACAATTATTTTGACTAATAGGATTCATATGCCTAATGCATGAGAAATAAGGCTATTGGCCAAAATCAGTGAGAAGAGAGGAGGTGAGTTTCCACCATGGCTCTCAAAGGTCAAGCCATGTTTCTCTGGCAATGGTGGAAGCACTCTAATCAAAAGTGAAATAAGATGTTATTGTGCATGATATTACAAAAGAAATGCTTATCCAGCTAAGAGGTTGCTAATTCTTTTATCTTGATGTTAAACCAAAGATTTAAGTGAGGTTATGAGTTCTTTATTTTTAATTTGAATTTTTAAGTAGGGTAAAAGATTTATTTTTCCCTAAAGAGCCTAGTCCACATCCAGGCCATACATAAAGCAAGGAAGAAACTTAAAAAAGTATGAAACTTAATGAAAAAGCTAAACAAATCACCAATCAATTTATAAAGTTAATCATAAAAAGAATAAAGGATGTTGTGGTCGAGCACCACCACACAAACCTGAAAATATCAAATTGGCTAGCCGAGCTCTACCCTTATGCAACCCAGATTACAAATGAATTAAATTACAATTAAGCAAAGGAATTCATTATTATGGGGGTCTTCAAGCTTCATTATTCTTTCTTCTTTTCTTCTTTATTCTTTGGTTCCTTCTTTTGAATGGTTGGAAGGTAGATGCTCCATGTCTTCACATGGTACATAAGATAGGATCTTATGATCAATGCTCATCCTAATCCCCATAACAATCTTTCTAAAATCCTAATTGCACAAATTTACATGAAAAGGAAAAGAATGGAAATCTAACTAATACCTGAAAAATAAAGGTTAGCTAAAACAAACCACAAATATGTATATTGAACATTTACACATGATGGCCCCATAAGCACAATCCCTACAGAAAGAATATAGTTAGACTAAGAGCATCCTACCATTCATTCTATGACCAAACACCTAACATCTCTAAAACATATATCACAAAAGAAAACAAACATCAAACCATGCAAACACTTTAATGGTGACTTAAGCTAATGTGTGTGCTTTGAAGGCTTATGTGGTATGCTTAGCTATGACTTTAGGTTAAAATTTCATAAGTATGAAAACATGTTCAACTAGAGGAGGGTTTCAGTTAAGTTGTTTAATTATTTTGGGCTGATTTTATTTCATGTTTTGATTAGGTTCAAGTGAATCTTACAATTAATTACTAAGTTATGAAGAGATGGAAAGAGAAGAAAACTTCTCTTTCCTTCCCTAACCTAAGTAATTTCTAAAGTAAATTCACATTTTGGTTTTATTTAGGTGAATGTTGTTATTTAGTCTTTTAATTAATCCTAAGTTTAGATGAACTCTAAACAAACCTATTCAAAAAGAAAGGCATTTTAAGATTAAATAAAATGAATCAAAATTCACATAACACACATTACTTCATTTCTTTCCCAACATATATAACATGCATATGGATGGATCCTAAGCTTATCTATACATACAAATGAGATTATTTAACACACTTTATGAGGCATGCTAAGTAATTCATTTAAAGAAATTTAGAAGTTGAATATGCATGTTTTTTCTTAAG
The DNA here is from genome assembly GCA_021442155.1 of Cymbidium sinense. Taxonomy (NCBI): domain Eukaryota; kingdom Viridiplantae; phylum Streptophyta; class Magnoliopsida; order Asparagales; family Orchidaceae; genus Cymbidium; species Cymbidium sinense. The sequence goes on along the minus strand of CM038214.1, from coordinate 89,026,007 downwards.
TAGAAAGGGGTTTCTTTATCCAAATTTTTACATAAACACATGAAACTAAGAAAGGCATAAGTGAGTACAGTGCCATTGTTAACCAGAGGTGTAATGTATAAGACCTATTTAGGGCTACTTAAATCCTCGCATCCTCAGGGTTGTCCAAACTAATATACTTTCCTTAAATACAAATATGTGTATATAATAAATGAAATGGAAAAGAAGAATACAAAAGTTGTATTAATGGATTTATTTTGTTTATGTAATCGATGTATGCAAATATAGGTAGCCTCTCTTAGGTGATAGCATAGGGATGAATGGATATTAGGTGAGTATTAGGTCCTTTTCAAATGAACCATATATCTCACCAAATTTTTATTCAAAACTATGCTAACATAAAAGAAATGGGAAACCTATGCTAAGCATACCTTTATAATCTTTCACATGCAAGCTCATAATTAAATATAAGTAGCATACTTTCAAATTTGATATTTGATTTATAGGTTTAGAAAATAATTTGAATTTAGTAGTGATAATAACCACTAATATTTCTGCTTTAGCCAACACATGCAAATTTGACATAAAGTAAATAATTTCATTTTAAACTTGAATTTAAAAAATATGAATGCATGAAACCATATGACATACAAATTTAACATGTTGGGAAAGACTCAAAGTAATGAAATCATATAAATATACTCACTTTAATTAAATCCTAAAGACATTCTTATAGAATAAGAAAGTTTAAAATAAATCAAAGTGTATTCAATGTGATTTTTGTTTTATTTAGATTTTGATTTAATTTTGAAAAGGTGAGTTGAGTTTGCTGTTCCTAACCCATTCCCGCATGTGTTTGATATTTTTGTTTAATTTTTAGATAATTAGATCCCTTTTTATGTATTAATTAGGTTAAGGTATGAATTAAGTAACTTAATTAACCCTTACCTACACCACCTTAGAATAATTAACCAAATAATTATGAGTTAATGAGATGACATAAAAAAACTCACAAGAAATTTAAATTTGCAATGCACCAAATAATAAAAATGCCTAATCCAATTTGTCTCATAATTAATAATTAATTAAGCTAAGGGGTTTAGCTTAAGTAATTTCAAAACACCCTTTCATACATATGAATTAGGTTTTGATTTCCTTAATTGAACTTAGGTTATTAAACACCTAAGCATCTACCCAAAGTAGATTAATTAAGTTCTAGAAGTTTTTAGAATTTAAAAAATTAATTAAGGATAATTAATGAATTAACCTTAAGAGAATATTAAAGAAAGAAATGGGGTTTATGGAATAACTTGGGAAATGCCCCAAAATTATTCCATAAACCTCTATCTTGATCGACATTAACCAACTCTAATCATGGATAAAAATCAATAATGATAGCTTAATTATCCTTAATTAGGTTAAGGGAGTAATTAGGAAATCCATATGCAATTCCCCTAATAAAGCTTTCAATAAATCCCAATAAAATTAGGGGAGGCGAAAGTCATCCCCTAAAACATACCCAAGAAGTCATAGGCTTAATTAAAAGGTAATTAGCAAAATGAACTTTCTAATGAAACCAAAAACCAGAGAAAATTACTATTCAAAACCCTTTGAAAATAATTTTAAAATATTCTAGGTTATATTATCTTTCTATAAGATTTTATTTCATATTTTTTTGAATTTATTTTGAGATGGTTATGTATTTTAAAAGTTCCCTAGATTAAGTAGAATTAATTAAAGTAACTTAACTAATCCTTTAGTTCACGGCACGACGCGTAGTGGTGACGGTTTGCACGGTTTACATGCGTTGCGCCATGAACCCATCACTTAAATGTCGCATCTAAAAGGTGGCATGACGGTGGATGTGCTTTGATCTCTACCATCTGATCAAAGGTCAGAGGGATAGAGATATTCCTGTGATTTTAAAAAGGATAAGAAAAATTATAAATGTGGGAATTATCTTAGCTGTCCATCCAAAATGCGTGGATGGACGACCATGATCTCCTTAGTTCTTCCCCTTAGATCAACAGAGATAATCCATGATCTCGGGGAAGATCTGAGCTTGATTAAGCTCGGATTCAAACCAAACTTAACCCACACCATCTAAAGGCTATAAACTACACATCCAATAGTGGGATTTGCTTGAATTGAAAATTCTCTTCACAAAGGATGAACACCTCCTATGCTAAGTGGTCAAAAAATTCCATACCTCATCGGAGGTGATCACCAGTGCTCGAGATCGATGAGGTAGCTTTGTTTAGTGGATACAAAGCCCTGTTGAAATTCCTAGGCCTTGGGAATGAGTGGCTTGCTCTATGGACCAACACCACTTGAAGATCCTAGTGGCTTTGATCCAATTGCTCCTCTCCTTGCTATGGGAACTCCAATGGAAACTTGGGTGGGCTTGGATTGGTCCTTAGAAGAATTGTGCAAGAGGAATTGGGATGGTTTTCAGTGTGGAGAAAGTTAAGAGTTCAAGTGAGCTCCCCTATTTTCATACTGTGCAAAATCAAGAAGATGAAATTTGATTTCACCCTAGGAAGCTTGGGGAGGCTAAGGAATTGCTTCTCTGACTTCCCTAAGTGTAATCAAAAATAAAGATTGATGGATTTGAATTTGGTTAGGGGGAGTATATCTCCACCTTGAAGGATCGGACGAACACAAGCTTATGTGTCATTCTCATCCAATTGATCACAATGGGAGGGTTATTTGATCAGTTAGATGTGTGCATATGGTCGGTTTGAGGCCTTGAGTGGAATGCTAACCTCCCATGTGCTTGAATTTGAGTGGAAGAGGGAGTTTGAATTTTCCATTTTGACCCATGGGGTATGGTTTGGTCTTGGGGCCAATTGGGCTGACCCAAACCCATTGGGTTGGGCGTACCACTCTTCATTAGGTCCCCTTGAGCTATTAAGAAAGCATCAAGTGGATATGAAGAGCGTATGATGAAATTACCAATGGATTAAGCCAAAATTTCTTCTATGGCCTAGGGGTAGGATGGTCATTTTGCTGATTTTTCACTTTGGATATGTTGGGTATGTGAAAAAACTAGGTTTGGCCAAGTTTCATGAGATTTGGAATTAATTTGATAAGGTTTGGCTCATGTTTATCTATTTAGGTCAAAATGGGTCAACTTGGGTCAGGTTGACCAATTTATCAAATTGGGTCAAACCAAAGGTTGGGTCAAGTTCATATGACCATTTGAAATGTTTTGGTGGCTTTGGTTTGATTCAATTTGGGTTAGGTTTGAATTTGGCTCATATGACTTCATTTAGGTCAAATGGGTCAAGTTGACCTATTTGACCCATTTGACCTATTTGAGGTAGGTCAAGGGTAGGTTTAGGTTAGGTTTGTCATATGGAGTGTATTGGAATCTTTTTTTCCAATCAATTTTGGTTAAGTTCAAATTTGGCTCGACATGACTCCTTTAGGTCATGTTGGGTCTAAGGTCAATTGGGCTAGGTTAGGTCTAGTTGACCAATTGAGAATTTGGTCAAGTTCCACAAGTTATTTGGAATGAACTTGACCAATTGGTTTGATCAATTTGGCTTAGATAAAGTTTTGACACATTTTGACCCTTTAGGTCAAGTTGGGTCAACTTGTGTCAAGTGGCCAATTAGGCTAGGTTAGGCTCAAATGTTGGCTTGGTCAAGTTCAAACATAGGGCATGAGTGATTTTAGATCAATGGTTTCAATCAATTTGGCCTATGGTGGAATTTGGCTATGTTAGGTTTCATTTTGGGCTAAGTGTTGGCTTGGTTTGACTCAATTTGATTGATTGATCATCCCATGATGATTGTTGATAATGATGAGAGGGATATGTGAGTTTGGTTCAATCCAATTTAGTTAGTATTAGATTTTGGCTCATAAGGGTACTTTAGATCACTTTGGGTCAAGTGAGCCTAAGTGGGTCAAATGGTTTGGTCAAATCTTGATTTGAACTTGATTGATCTTGTTTATGGACTTATGATTGAAATATAAACCCATTTGACAATTTCATATTCAAAGGAAGAATATGAAGGGATTTTGAGTTTGATTTTTGAACTAGATTTTAATTGTTTGATTGAAGTTTGGATTTATATATGGGTTCATGGTTGTAGGGTTGATTGTATCATGAGAGAAAATCAAGAGTTTGGCTTGATTTGAAATTGATTTGGCTAAGTTCAAGATTTTGACTTGAAAGGCTTAGGTTGGATTTTGAGTAGATTTAGGTTTGATTTTTGGAATTGGTTTTGATTGTTTGAATTTATATTTCATTTATATATGTGAATGTAAATGAGAATATAAATGGATCATTAGAAAATTTCAAGGATTTGATGTGGTTTAATCATGATTTAGGCTAAGTCCATTAAGAAGGATTTATAGGACTTAAGAAAAATTTGGAGTTTTGAGTTTGAATTTTTGAATTTGGTTTGATTGATTTGTATTTATATTTCATTTAAATAACTGAATATAAATGAGGATATAAATTAATTATGTGAAAATCCCATGAATTTGAATTGATTTGATGATGATTTAGGCTAAGTCCATCAATGGAAAATTAAGGATTTAAAAAAATTTTAGATTTGGAATTTAATTTGATGATTTATTTGATTGATTTATAATTATATTTCATTTATATATGAGAATATAAATGAAGATATAAATGAACTTTGAAAAAATCCCATGAGTTTGAATTGGTTTAGAGTTGAATTAGGCTAAGTCCATTAATGGAAAATTAAGCACTTAGAAAAATTTTAGATTTGAAATTTAATTTGATGATTTGATTTGATTGATTTATATTTATATTTCACTTATATATGTGAATATAAATGAAAATATAAATGCATTATGAGAGAATCTCAAAAATTTGAACTAGGTTTGATCATAATTTTGGCTAAGTCCTTAAGAGAGGATTAAGGACTTAGAAAAATTTGGACTTAGGAATTTTGATGGATTTTGATCATGTGTTTCAATCATAGATTTCAATCATGGATTTCAATCATATGGAGTTGATTTGAATTTGGAGAAAATCAATTATGATTGATTTGGAGTTTGACTTGAAAGAAGGAAAGTGAGGAATGGTTTAAGCTAAGGGTAGGGAACTTTCCTAACACACTTAAGGCATGGCCTATTCCTATGGCTGACTCTTCTAAGTCTCTACGGCTAGGTTGAGTGTCCACCTAATCACTAGATGTGTCTTAAGACTAAGGAGCTCTTAAAGTCTAAGAGAAGTCCTTTGTCTAAGATGGAGGGGTTGAGAGCTCATTCTAAAAATGAGGTCAACAAGGGTTTAGGGTTTAAGGGTTTTTTTAAGGTTTAGGGTTTAGGGTTTAGGGTTTAGGATTTAGGATTTAGGATTTTGGGTTTAGGGTTTAGAGTTTTTTTTAAAAACAAAATAGTAAACCTGTAGGTTTAGGTTTATTTAATTTATTTTTTATTCATTTTAATTTATTTTATTTTATTTATTTAGGTTATTTTTATTTTTATTTAGTTTAGTTTATTTATCTTAAGTTTATTTAATTTATTTTTTAGGTTTAGCTTTAGGTTTTATTTTTTATTTTTAGGTTTAAGTTTAGGTTTTTATTTTATTTTTTTCAGTTTAGGTCTTAAGTTTTTATTTTAGGTATATTTTTAGCTTTTATTTTTTAGTTTAGGTTTAGGTTTATTTTTAGTTTATTTTAGTTTAGTATTTAGGTTTAGTTTATTTTACGTTTAGGTTTAGGTTTTATTTATTTTAGTTTAGTTTAGTTTAGTTTAGGTTTAGGATTAGTTTATTTTATTTATATTAGGTTTAGCTTTTTTTAGATTAGGGTTTAGGTTTTATTTATTATTTATTTTTAGAAATTATTTTTAGCTATAGGTTTTTATTTAGTTTTTATTTTATTTTATTTTATTTTATTTAAGTTTATTTTTTATTTTATGTAGGTTTTTTATTTTTAGGTTTTTTTAAGTTTAGCTTGATTTTTTATTTATTTTATTTTATTTTAGTTTTTTATTTCTTAATTTATTTTATTTTTACGTTTAGGTTTAGCTTTAGATTTAGTTTTTAGTTTACATTTTTATTTTATTCTATTTTTTATTTTATTTAGGTTCAGGTTTTCTTATTTATTTTATTTTTAAGTTTTATTTAATTTAAGTTTAGGTTCTTAGCTTTTTAAGGTTTAAGGTTTGGGGTTTAGGGTTTAGGGTTTAGGGTTGTATGTTTTAGGGTTTAGGGTTTAGGATTGAGGGTTGAAGGTTTAGGGTTTTAGGGATTATGGTTTAGGGTTTTGGGTTTAGGGTTTAGAGTTAAGTTTTGGGTTTAGGGTTAGGGTTTTTTTAAATTAACTAAACTAGTAGGTTTAGGTTTATTTAGTTTATTTTTTTTATCTATTTTACTTTACTTTATTTTTAATTTTTATTTAAGTTTGTTATTTTAGTTTATTTTTTAGGTTTAGGTTTAGGATCAGGTTTTTTTTGATTTTTTTAGGTTTAGGCTTTAGGTTTTCATTTTAGGTTTATTTTTAAGTTTTATTTTTTTAGTTTAGGTTTAGGTTTATTTTTAGTTTATTTTATTTTATTTAGGGTTTAGGTTTAGGTTTAGATTTTGTTTATTTTTGGTTTAGGTTTAAGTTTTATTTATTTTAGTTTAGGTTTAGGTTTATTTTATTTTTATTTTTGGTTTTGGTTTTTTTTTTAGTTTATGGTTTAGGTTATTTTTTATTTATTTTTAGGTTTATTTTCTAGGTTTATGTATTTATTTATTTTTTATTTTATCTTTTTTAGGTTTATTTTAGGTTTAGTTTTTATTTTTAGTTTATTTTATTTTATTTAGTTTAGGGTTTAGATTTAGTATATTTTAGATTTAGGTTTTATTTATTTTTTTTTAGGTTTAGGTTTATTTTATTTTGTTTATTTTAAGTTTAAGTTTTGTTTTTAGTTTTGGCTTTAGGTTTTATTTTTTATTTATTTTTAGGTTAAGTTTCTAGGTTAAGGTTTTTATTTTATATTATTTTATTTTATTTTAGGTTTATTTTATTTTTATTTTATGTTTATGTTTTCTTTTATTTTGGTTTTTCATTTGTAGGTTTATTTTATTTTTTAGTTCACTTTATGTTTTTATTTAATTTATTTTAGTTTAGTTTTTATTTTTTATTTTATTTTATTTCTAGGTTTAGGTTTTTTATTTTATTTTATTTATTCATTTTATTTAGATTTAGGTTTTTTAATTTAATTTATTTTTAGGTTTTATTTAGTTTAGGTTTAGATTTTTAGGTTTTTAGGGTTTAGGGTTTTTTGGGCTTTAGGGTTTATAGTTTAGGATTTAGCATTTAAAGTTTTTTTTAAAATTAAGTAAACCGGTTGGTTTAGGTTTATTTAGTATATTTAGTTTGTTTTTTATTTTTATTTAGGTTTATTTTTATTTTTATTAAATTTGTTATTTATTTTAGTTTAGATATTTTATTTTAGTTTATTTTTAAGGTTTAGGTTTATTTTTAGTTGAGTTTTATTTTTATTTTATTTTTTATGTTTAAGTTTTATTTTTTATTTTTAGGTTTAGGTTTAGGATTTTATTTTATATTTCTTTTTATGTTTAGGTTTTAGGTTTTTTTTGGGTTTATTTTTAGGTTTTTTTTAGTTTATGATTAGGTTTAATTTTAGTTTATTTTATTTTATTTAGTTTAGGTTTGGTTTATTTTATGTTTAGGTTTAGGTTTTATTTATTTTAGTTTAGGCTTTGGTTTATTTTATTTTGTTATTTTTATTTTTATTTTAGGTTCATGTTTTTTAAGTTTAGGGTTTATATTTTATTTTTTAATTATTTTTAGGTTAATATTTTAGGTTTAAGTTTTTATTTTATTTTATTTTTATTTTACATTTTGTTTTTATTTTATTTAGGTTTTTTATTCTTAGGTTTATTTTATTTTTTTTGTTTAGTTTGGGTTTTTATTTATTTTATTTTAGTTTATTTATACTTTTTAGGGCTTAGGGTTTAGAGTTTATTTTTGGGTTTAGGGTATAAGATTTAGGTTTTAGGGTTTATGGCTTAAGGTTTTAGGGTTTAAGATTTAGGGCTTAGGGTTTAAGGTTTTAGGGATTGTGGTTTAGGGTTTAGGGCTTAGGTTCTAGGATTGGGGTTTAGGTTTTATTTTAGGGTTTATGGTTTATGGTTTTTTGTAATAGAAATAAAATTAGATTCAATATTTCTTCTTTTTGATTTTATCAACTAAGTAACACGCCAAGTTTTCTATGACATAAGTGATGGCATAGATAAAAAATGAGCAGGCATTGAGCAAATCAAAAACCATAGGTAACTAGAACCATCTCTACTGTAAAATCATAGTTCCATAACCAGCATATTGGATCGACCATTCTTCAGTTTCTCCAGTTCCCATTAGAACCACCCCGGCCTCTCGAGTAGTAGGATCCACCATCATATCCTCGATCACTCTCTCTGCCACCACCATAGGTGTAACCTCCGTCGCTTCTCTCTCCTCCTTAACCACCATTGCTCCGACCATAACCTCCATATCCATTAGCACCCCGAGATACCCCACCAGCACTACCATAACCGCCGCCTCCTCCTTTGCCTCCACCACCAGATCTAGACTAAGCCTAGTTGACGGTGATGTTCCTTCCATCAAGGTTCTGTCTATTCTTTGGGTTTAGGTTTAGGTTTAGGTTTATTAGGTTTTAGGGGTTAGGTTTATTTTTTATTTATTTACTGGGTCCTATAAAGTTTTAAAATTTTAGTTCCATCACTACCACATGTATACAATGATTAACATCTTTATGGATTCTTATTTAGTGGTCAACCAAATTGTTGAGTCCTATAAAGTTTTAATTCCTAGGCTCCATCACTACCCCAAGTATACAATGGAGTTGTTGGCCCAAATCCCAAAAGATACCATTTATAAGATTCCTCAAAGAGAGAATATCATAGAGAATGCTTTAGCCAAGCTTGCCAAGGAGTTGGCATGTCTAGAGGATGAGTCCATATCAATAAAGGTCCAAAATAGACAAGTCTTATCCCTTATTGATATTCAACTCATCGAAAAGTACTCTCTTGAAGGGGAGGTTACCGTTTCCAAGAAGGAAGAGGAGTTAGATTGGAGGTAACCATTCATAGATTACCTAAATAAAGGCAAAAAACCTCAAAAGAAGTCCCAAGCCCATCAGATGAAGAAGAGAGCATTTTTCTATGCTCTCATGGATATCACATTGTACTAGCGGTCCTTCGATCATATGTGGTGACATTGCTTGGATAAACACAAAGCCTGTAAGATCATGATCGAGATACATTCAGGATTATGCAGAGCTCATCAATCTGACCTAAAGATGAAAATAAAAATCAAGAGAGTCAAATACTACTGATCATCGATGATTATAGACTGCATGGACATGGCTCGATGATGCCACCAATGCTAAATACACAGTGTTTAGATTTAGTTTAGATTTACTTTTAGGGTTTTAGATTTAGGTTTAGATCTTATTTAGTTTAGATTTTAAATTTAGTTTTTAGTTTAGTTTAGCTTAGTTTAGTTTAGATTTAGTTTAGTTTAGATTTTAGATTTAGATTTTTAGTTTAGTTTAGATTTTAGATTTAGTTTATTTAGTTTAGATTTTTAGTTTAGATTTTTTAGTTTAGATTTTAATTTATTTACTTTAGATTATAAATTTAGTATAGAGTTTAGATTTAGTTTAGTTTAGATTTAGTTTAATTTAAATTTATTTTAGATTTTTTAGTTTATATTTAGTTTATATTTAGTTTAGGTTGGATTTAGTTTTTATATTTAGTTTTAGATTTTTTTTAGATTTAGATTTTTATTTATTTTAAAGTTTAGATTTAGTTCAGATTTTATTTTTATTTAGTTTAGTTTTAGTTTAGATTTTGTGATAGTTTAGAGTTTAGAGTTTAATTTATTTTATATTATAGTTTAAATTTTAGTGATTTAGATTATTTGATTTAGCTTTTTTAGATTTTTAGATTTAGTTTAGAGTTTAAATCTAGTTTAGATTTTAGATTTTAAAGTTTATATTTTAGTTTAGGATAGATTTTTAGATTGAGTTTAGAGTTTAGATTTTTAGATTTTAATTTAGATTTAGTTTAAATTTTTAGTTTTGTTTAGATCTTTTTAAATTTAGTTTAGATTTTAGTTTTTTACTTTAGATTTTTAGTTTAGAGTTTATATTTTTATATTTAGATTAGTTTAGATTTAGATTTAGTTTAGATTTTAGTTTAGTTTAGATTATAGATTTTATTTCAGAGTTTATGGCTTAGGGTTTAGGTTTAGTTTAGGGGATTTAGGGATTAGGGTTTAGGGTTTAGGGTTTATGGTTTATGGTTTAGAGTTTTTTTATTTTGTATTTATTTTAGGTTTTATGTTTTATTTTATAGGTTTATGTTTTATTTAGTTTTTTTATTTTATTTTATTTTAGGTTTATTTAATTTTAATTTTAGATTTAGTTTTATTTTATTTTATTTTTTTATTTTAGGTTTATTATTTTTTTAGTTTTGTTTATTTTTTTATTTATTTTATTTTAGTTTATTTTTTATTTTATTTTAGTTTATTCTTAGGTCATGGTTTTATTTTAGGTTTTATTTTATTTTATGTCATTTATTATTAGTTTAGGTTTGCATTGGGTTTAGATTATTTTTAGGGTTTAGAGTTTAGGAGGGAGGATTTAGGGGGTTTAACGTTTAGGGAGGAAATCAGGGTTTGGGGTTTAGAGTTTTAGTTTGAGGGTTTTGGGTTTTATGGAGTAGAGTTTAGATTTTAGATTTTTTTTTATTTTTATATTTAATTTAGTTTAGTTTCAATTTAGTTTAGGATTTTAGAATTTAGATTTAGATTTAGTTTAAATTTTAGTTTAGTTTAGATTTTAGATTTTAGTTTAGAGTTTAGGGTGTAGGGTTTAGGGTTTAGGGTTTATAGTTTTAGAGTTTGGGGTTTAGGTTTTGGGGTTTAGGGTTTATTTATAGTTTTTTAAGATTTAGGATTAGTTTTTTTTTAAATTTAGGGTTTAGGTTTTATTTTTTATTTATTAGGGTGTAGGGTTTAGTTTAGCGTTTAGGGTTTAGGTTTTATTTATTATTTATTTTTAGGTTTTATTTTTAAGTTTATTTTTTAGGTTTAGTCTTTTCTTTAGATTTATTTTATTTTAGATCTATTTTATTTCTATTTTAGATTTAGTTTTTATTTTATTTAGGTTATTAATTTTTTGGTTTATTTTATTTTTTTAATTTCATTAAGGTTTTTATTTATTTTATTTTATTTTAGTTCTTATTTTTTATTTTATTTTATTTTATTTTTAGAAATAGGTTTCGGTTCAGGTTTTAATTTATGTTTTTATTTTATTTTATTTTTCTATTTTATTTAAGTTTAGGTTTTCTTATTTATTTTATTTTTAAATTTTATTAAGTTTATAGGTTTAGTTGTAGGATTACTTATGGGTTTTTGGGTTTTTTTTAGGGTACATTTAGGGTTAGGGTTAGTTTAGGGGGTTTAGGCTTTAAGATTTAGGGTTTAGTGTTTAGGATTTAGTTTTTAGGGTTTAAGGTTTAGGGTTAATGGTTTTTTAAGGTTTAGGTTTTATAGTTTAGATTTTTAGATTTAAGATTTAGTTAAGATTTTTTATTTTAGTTTAGTTTAGAGATTTTAGATTTAGTTTATTTAGTTTAATTTAGATTTAGTTTAGATGTAGTGTTTAGATTTAGAGATTTTATTTTATTTAGATTTTAGATATAATTTTTAGTTTAGATTTAGTTTAGTTTAGATTTAGTTTAGTTTAGAGTATGGATTTAGATTTTTAGTTTAGTTTAGAGTTTATTTAGGTTAGATTTGGGTTTATATTTTATTTTATTATTTTATTTTATTTAGGTTAAGGATTTATTTATTTTATTTTTAGGTTTTGTTTAATTTAGGTTTAGGTTTTAGGTTTTTTGGGTAGGGTTTTTTTATAAAAAAAACAAAACAAATTTTATTAAACTAAAGAAAGATAAAGTCTAAAGAAATTAAGACCGATAAACCAAAAGAGCTAAAATCCCCATCTAAGTATAATAATAAGGTAAAAAATAGCTAAAGAAAAAATGAACATTAAAGGAGACAACAGCAAACGAAGAGAACTTATAAAAGACTAGCAGATAATCATAGTCTATCATCCTTTGCAATAACTAGAGATTATGAAAACAATTTCAAGTCCTCCTCAAAAATGCAAAGTACCAAAATACTCTTGCACAAGAGGAACAAAAAGATCTAGATCCTTGAAGAGCAATAAAATCACCCTGCAAATTCTCAAAAAGAAAGATTAATGAAATAGTCATAAAGAGAAAAACTATAATAATAAAAGACAAAATAAAAGGTCTAAAGGCTGAGGCTCAGAACTAAAGAAGAAGAATTTAATCAATAGAATGAATGAAGAATAAGGGGCAACAAATTATGCGAGCCTTCAAACTTTAAAAGAAGAGTTACAATCACACAAAATGCTACTAGCCAAAAAGAAAAAATAAGCACAATTAAGAAACACATCCATCATAGCCTTAAAAACCACATACCATATAAAGGTGGAAACAAAAAAGAGAAGAGGAAAAGGAACAGATCAACCAAAAAAGGAAAGATATAGAATAATAAAAATGCAAAAAAAAGAAATGGACACAATAAAAACAACACAACCAATAATAAACAAAGTCCACAAGGACAACCACCTAAAAGGAAAAGAAATAATCATAGAGCAGAATTCACAAACTAGAGCATTGACCAAAAAGGAAACAACCGTAAAAAAAGGCAAAATAGCCAATGAAAAATAGTCATACCAACCTAAATAAAAGGAATCGACCATTCTAAAGAAAACTAACAAACAACCCTAAACCAACTAAGCAATAAGCAAACCCGACTAGAAACAGAAATAAAACAAAATTATCTTCAAATCAAAGGGCTCCAATAGAAGGCCAAGCTCACCAAAATAGCAAAAACAAACAGAAGCCATAAGAAAGAACCAAACAACAATCAACATAAACCTGGAAGGCAACCCACAAAAAATAGCCAAAGAAAGCCTCCAAGAAAGACCAAAAGTTGCAACCAACAATGCTCATACTTGAAGGCAACCCACCCAACCAAGTACAACCAACAAGCCAAAATCTAAGCCCGAGAGAGCCAAAAAAACTAACCATAATGGAAAATAGAAGCCAACCAAAGTTGAAACCATCTCACCCACAAACATCCATAAAAGAAAACAACAAAGATTATTTACAAGAATATTAGAGCAAGTGACCCTCGACAAATTAGGAGGGACATAAATCTTAACATTCATTTTCTTCTTTTTCTTATAAATAGGTTTATAACCATGCCATTTATCTAGAAATTCACCATCAAAAACAGATTCAGAGGTGTGATTTAAAAAGTAAGGATCATAAGTAACAATCAATTGCTTTAAATAACATCCATCATCATCCAAAGCAAATGAAGTATAAAAGTTTGGGTTAGATTTCATTTCAAAATTAGAGACCAAAGAAGCAGCAGAAAAGGATTTATTAAGTTAGAAATTATCAATATTATTAGGATCCAACAAATCCTGGTCAAAAACCTCCCTCTCTTCATTAAAAACAAGAAGCAAGAGAAGCAGACTCCAAGTTATCAATTAAACCTTCATGAGAAGCATAACCGCAAGAATCAATCCCTTTAGAAATAAAGAGATCATAATTAAAATACTGACTAGAATTACCAATCAAAACTTTAGCATCAGTCTTCAAAAGAATATAGTTATTAACAATAAAAGCATTGTCATAGTTCATATGATCATCTTCCCTTAAAAGATTAGTAGAAGCTAAAGCTAAGTTTTCAATGATTAACCATTCCTTTCTCCATCATTCTCATTCAAAGATGGCAAAGAAATAGATCATTTTTCCATGATCTAAAGCATGATGAGCCAGTTTGGGAGAAAAGGACTCATCCTCCAAAGGATTAGAGACAGAGTTATTGTTTATATCATCATTCAAAACATCACCATGAATAGGGTTAGCAACTATATCCAATCGTTGAGAAATCTTATCAAAAATAGCTTCTAAAATATTTTCTTTAATAGAGTTATTTAAAGAAAGTCTTAAAAATTGATTATTACTAAGATTTTTTTTTTCACCAAGAAACATAGGATTAGCTTTAGGATCATGTAAAGAAGACTCTTTATCAACTTGAAGAGAAGAAACTTTATCAACTTTCTTTTTCATTAAATGAGGATGGGAAATAAAACAATCAGAAAAGACATGATCATGAATTTTATAATGATTGTAAAAAATTGGAAACTTTTCAAATTCCACCCATATTTATCAAAGCCAATCCAGATTCCTTTAAGGAATTTTTTTTGTAATGTCAATCTAAACCAAAATCCTAGCAACATACTGTCGAGTATGAGCGGCATTAGCTTGATCCACTTGTAAAGGATGTCCAAAAATCAAACCAATGGCATGAAGAATTTGATGAGTAATAAAAAGAATACGCATGTTAGGTAAAAAAATCCACACTGGCACAATGAGAGATTCCTAATTAACATCAAAAAGAGGTGGCCATTAAAGAAGATGCATCTATAATTATAAACAGCATAAGATCATCTAGCAAAAACTTTACTATAGTCTAGGTCATTGGATAATTTTATCAAAATATGTCTAGCATCAATTAAGCCAATAAAAAAGGAACTTGAAAGTTTAAGACTATGAAAAAATGAATGGATGCCATCCATTCTAGGGCACCTGAAAGAAAATTAACCAACCAAAGAAAAGGTAAATGGCTCGGCAAGCTTTTCAACATCAGAATCTGAAACTAAAATAGTAGGAACACCTTTAAATGTCAATTGAAATAAATTCAGAGTGGGAATAGAAGGAGAATCCATACCATATAGAGCTTCTTTAAAAGATTTCATAAAAGAAGGATTAGCAACCAAAATACCCAAGGTCGAAGAAGCCCTAACCGCAACCATAGAAATATGGGGGTTTCCCCATGGATTCATCGAGGTAAATTCCATAGAGCATGACATCAATCTAAAGAAGGCATTCAAATGGCTAGAGGCCACTGATTCCTGAGGGAATCTAGTGAAAGTTCCATAAAATGAGCCTAGAGGTGGTGAAACAAGCGATGTCGATAAAAAGAATTGTAAATCGCGAGAGCTCGGGGGACGGGACTCCAATTTAGGTTTGTTAGTTAGGTTTATTAGTTATTTAGTATTAGTTAGTTTAGTAAGTTTAGTCATTTCTTTATTACTTATTATTATTAGTTTTTATTAGTTAGTTTTATTAATTTAGTTATTATTTTATTATTAGTTACTTATTAGTTTTTTTTAGTTTTTCTATTTATTATTAGATTAGTTATTATTAAATAGTTATTTTAGCTATATATTTGGCTTTTATTTTATATTTTTTATTTGATTTTTAGTTAGTTATTATTATTATTAGTTATTAGTTATTATTATTATTATTAGTTTTATTATTTATTTTAGTTTAACTTTTATTTTTATTATTTTATGTTAGTTTTATTAGTAGTTATTTTTGTTTATTATTTAGTTTTATTTTTTATTATTTAGTGTTTTATTAGTTAAGCCATTAGTTATTATTATTAATTTTTAGTTAGTTAGTTTTAGTTATTTAGTTATTATTATTATTAGTTATTAGTTTATTATTTATTTATTATTATTTTAGTGTTTTTATTTAGTTTATTAGTTTATCTATTTAATTAGTTTAATTTATTATTAATTATTTAGTATTATTATTATTATTATTATTATTATTATTATTATTTATTAGTTATTAGTTTTATTAGATTTTTTTATTAATTTTATTATTTTTTTGTTTTTTTAGTTATTAGTTTATTACTTAGTTAATTATTAGTTATTAGTTATTACTAGTATATTAGGTTTGGTTTTTTTATTAGTTTATTAGTAATTATTTATTTATTAGTTTAGTTTTATTAGTTATTATTTATTAGTTTATTAGTTTTACTAGTTATTATTTAGTTAGTTACTATTAGTTATTATTATTATTTTTAGTTTTTATTATTTATTAGTTTTTATTACTTAGTTAGTTAGTTATTTAGTTTAGTTATTTTATTAGTTATTAGTTATTATTAATTAGTTTAATTATTTTTATTTTTTTTATTTTTTCATTTTTTAGTTATTTTATTATTATTATTGTTATTATTATTATTATTATTTATTATTATTATTATCATTATTATTATTATTATTATTATTATTATTAGTTTTAGTTAGTTTAGTTTTTCTTAGTTATTATTATTTTATTTATTATTAGTTAATTTATTAGTTAGATTGGAATGCTCACTAGGCTTCCTAGTATCATGAGCATTTCCTACTTCTTCCCATGGATTATAAAAATAAGTTTTATCGTTGAACTTTCCCAATTGATTTTCCAAATACGATAAATCATTTGATAGTCTAACCTTGAAATCTTTGGAGATTATAATTTTCTACTTTAATTGAGAGTATTCTTAGGGAATTTCATTCCCTAGGATGTAATTAACTATGGAGGCTTTCCCCCATATGGAACTTTAGAACCTGATTTAATATAAACCCTGCTTTATTCATCCATATAAAGTAGGGGAAAATCTCTGGTATATTTGAAGGCCCGTCATGCCTTAGGAGTTCTTATTAGGTGATTAAGTTCATTGAAGGGTGATGCCTCTATCTTTCGAGATAGTACATCATATCTCAATGTCATACCCGAACACTTTAATAAGTACCCCTATGTGCATGTTGCCCATCTAAAAAATAAACACCACACTGAGTTTAAGGACTACATCACATGGTGTTATGAAGAGATGCTCAATTTGTCTCCTAATGTAGTAGTCCATAAATTAGCAATAAAGCCTAGTATTAACCTATCAAGTAAGCTCCTAGATGCATGCAATTAGACATCGAACAACAGCTCATTTCTGAAGTCAAGAAACTAATTGATGATGGCTTCATCTGAGAAAAAAATTACCCTACCTGGTTAACCAGCATCATCCTGGTTAAGAAAAAGGATGTCCAAATTCCCATATCCATCGATTTTAGAGATCTAAATAAGGCATGTCCAGAAGAAGAATTTCCACTACCGATACCAGAACTGATGGTGGATATTCCCCCATCTCATGCAGTCTTCTCTTTCATGGATGGCTCATCTGGATATAACCAAATAAAGATGGCTCCTAAAGATAAAAGAAATACTACTTTTAGAATCTTGATTAAAATCTATTGCTATAAGGCCATGCCTTTTAGCCTTAAAAATCCTGGTTCTACATACCAGCGAGCCATGACTCGAATCTTTAATGAACTCATTCTTCATCAAGTTGAATGTTACGTCGATGATCTCGTGGTCAAAAGTAGAGAAAATGAAGACCATCTCTTTGACTTGAGAGTAGTTTTTGAATGGTTAAAATAGTTTAACCTCAAAATGAACCCCTTGATGTGTGCATTCGGAGTAGCTTTAGGAAAATTTCTTGGGCTTATTGTCCGATATCGTAGAATCAAAATCAATCCAGAGAAGATCAAGATTAGAAATGTCACCCCCTAAAAGTTTAACTCAACTCAAATCACTCCAAGGGTGGTTGGCATATCTAAGATACTTTATATCCAACCTATCAGGAAGATGCTAGCCATTCTCAGCACTTATCAAAAAGGATGCCAATTTCAAGTGGGGTGATAAGTGCCATCACGTCCTAGAAGACATCAAGCATTATCTCATGATGCCTCCAGTTCTAATAGACCCTATCTCGGGCAAGCTACTCATAGTATATACTGCTGCGTTAAATGATTCTATGGATCCTTTGTTGGCTCAAGCCAATGACCAAGGGAAGGAAAATGCGCTCTACTACCTCAATCATTGTCTGATCCCTACTGAGGCTAATTATTGACCCCATTGAGAAGCATTGCCTAGCTTTAATCTTTACTTGCCAAAAGCTACAGCATTACGTGCTTTCTCATATGATGAACTTGATCTCTGGAATCAATCCACTATAATATCTTATGACATGGCCGATGTTATCTAGACTATTGGCATGATGGTCAATGATCCTCTCATAGTTTGACATTACATTTGTACCCACGGAAAGGTTGCGCTAGCAATTTCTTAAAGAAGACACCCACTTCCTAATAACTTTTTGTTTATTGATGATCTCTATGATGAACAAATCATGAACTTATGGGATACTAGCATTAGCTGTTGGGAGATTTACTTTAATGGTGCAGCATCCTCTCAAAGAGGAGAAGAACCACAATCTACTATTCTAGGAAAGGCATTGGTAAGAATAGTTCTCCCAACTTTATACCATGATGTGATGAGATTCTCATACCATTTGCCTAATCCTTACACTAATAATGAAGCTAAATTTGAGGCTTTGATTGTAAGTTTAGAGTTATATGTTACTCTAAACATCCATAATATGAACATCTTTGGGGATTACCAATTAGTGGTCAACCAAATCATTGGGTCCTATAAAGTTTTAAAGCCTAGACTCCATCACCACCATAAGTATACAATGAAGCTGTTGGTCCAAATCCCAGAGGTTACCATTTATTAAATTCCTCAAGGAGAGAACAGCATAGAAGATGCTTTAGCTAAGCTTGCCAAGGAGTTGGCATGTCTGGAGGATAAGTCCATATCAATAAAGGTCCAAAATAAACAATTCATATTCTTATTGATATTAAACTCATCAAAAAGTACTCTCTTGAAAGGGAGGTTGTCGTTGCCAGAAGGATGATGAGTTAGATTAGAGGCAACCATTCATGGATTACCTAAATAAAGGTAAACTATCTTAAGAGATGTCCCAAGCCCATTAGATGAAGTAGAGAGCACTTTCCTATGCTCTCATGGATGACACCTTATACCAACAGTCCTTTAATCATATGTGGTTACGTTATTTGGATAAAAATGATGCCCGTAAAATCTTGATCGATGTACATTCTGGATTATGCAGAGCTCATCAATCTAGTCTAAAGATGAAATCCAAAATCAAGAGACTCAAGTACTACTAGCTGTCGATGATTACAGACAGCATGGATGTGGCTAGGCGATGACACCAATGTCAAATACATGGTGTGGTCCAACACCAACCACCCAACATTTTATATCCTACATTGGCCTCATGGCCATTCGAAAGTTGGGTACCACATAGTGGGTCTAATTGATCCTCCTTCTTCCAAAGGTAATGGTTTATCCTAGCGCTACTTTTTTTAAGTGGAGGTGATTTTGCACAAGGAGGTCATAGCTCAGCATGAGCTCCAGCTTTTTAGGAACCATATCGTATATAGGTTTGGGGTGCCTTGACATATTATATATGATATTGGGACTGCATTCAAGAGCACCAAAATGAACAAATTTTCCCAAGGACACAGTATATATTAGAGATATTCTACTATCTATTATATGAGGCCAAACAGATTAGTAGAAGGCTTCAACAAAACACTTATCCAAATATTGAAGAAGACACTCGACGAGAATAAGCGACAGTGGCTTGAGCAGTTAGTTGAAGCCTTGTGGGCCTACCGCACCATATATAGAACTCTAACTCAGTCTACTCCTTTCTCCTTAGTGTATGGGTCCAAAGCTGTTCTACCATTAGAAGTCCAACTCCCATCACTAAGGATAGTTGTGGGTAACAAGATCATAACAAACCATAATGCAAAGTTGTAGTTAGAAGAGCTCGAAGGTTTGGAGGAGAGACGCATACGGGCATGAAAAAATCTCAAGTTGTACAAAGGCAAAATGATTCAAGCTCATAATAAGTTGGCTCATCCTAGAGTTGTTCAAGCAGGAGAGCTTGTTTATATTCTAAGGAGACCAATTATTTCCCATCTTAAGATGGGAGATAAGTTTGAACCCACATGGGAAGGCCATTTTGCCATAGTGAAGGCTAACCAAAGAGGATCTTATCAGCTTATTAATCATAAGGAAGAGTTCCCAATGCTTCCAATCAATGGGCTCTACTTAAAAAATATTATCCATAAATCATGTTTGAAAATAATTATCATAAATGAAAATTCTATTTCAAATTCAATCTCTTCCATGTTGAAAGTATTTTTATTTGTGAATCCACCATGATGTGTTTAGGGTAGCTGTAAGGAACCTGAGTAGTGTCCTATCCTTCATCGACACAACACAAACATAAACTACACACAAACATATAAAACAAACACATATCTTTTATCTTGGGCTACTCTGAGTTGAGATAACACCCCTACCAACACTCACTCCACTTTTTTGCTAATGTGCTTTCACAGTGGTCTTCTTGCTTTGGAGGATGTAAGTCTCCCATGCTTTCCTTACTTGGCCACCTTTGCATGAGGGTGGTTTGGAAGGCCTTAATGTGCAGCTAATGAGCTACCTCATGTTGGCTTCCTTCAGACGATGTGAGTCTTTTACACTTTCTTCTTGGATTAGCCTCTATGCATTAATTGGGTTGAGTATATTTGAGGTTTAAGATAAGTCCCCTAATGGCTCCTTCCATCCTGACTACTTCAAATCTGGGACCAGTCCTTCCTCAGGGCTCCGCGCTTAGTAGTCACTCTTCGGATAGAATCTGTCCCTACAATGACAAACTATCTCGATGATTAGTTTCACTTGGAAAGTTTTAAGCCTGCATGCTTTCTTTCCAGATTGATCGTTGCCTGTGACACCTTAGTTTGGTTGGTTTGCTATCTTGTGGTAACCTACCCAATGGATACTCATGATGATGTAAGTGTATGATTTCTCTTTGAGTTGGCCACCCCATATATATATTCTTCTTTACTGGGGATAACACCCCTAGAAACACCTCCCCTATGGGCAGTCTATTTGCATCCATCCTTTGCGACCCCATTTAGACTCTACCAGGGTTACTATCAGATTAGACAAATCCCCTTTCCTAGTAACCACCCCTGTGGTTGTCCCTTAGTCTAGTAAATCTAAGATAGGTCAAGCCCTACATAGCCCCTTTCAGAGTTCTCCCTCGCACACCAAAAGGGTCCACATAAACATATAAACAAAATATATATTGGCCTGTAGATAATGATGACACCCCTAGTGGTACCTTTTCCCAAGTTGGCATCATATCTTTAGGGTAGTGTCAGCAAAATTCTCTATAGGAATTGCCTGACTACTCTTAAGTTGATATAAGTCCCAGCATTCACTTCATGAGTCACATTGTTTTATGATGGGTCACCCCAAGAGTTGTTCTCTGCTTTGTAAGATGTAAGTCTACTACTCCTTCTTCTTAGTATAGCCATTGCTCATAGAAAAGAAACCCCTTTGGTTGGCTAGCTCTACCCCACAACTAGTAGACTATCTCTTTGGATTTGCAAATCTAAAATAAGACAAGTCTGATATAGCCCCTTCTCAATGGGTCCATCACACACCAACAAGGTCCATAAATTAAATCTATCAAATTTGACTGAGCTCACATCCCAAGCATATATGCCCTTAATTTGAATTCAAACTAAACAAAAAAACCAAATCAAATTAACTCAAATTAATTCAAACTAACCATATGAAATCACATGAAATTAAGATAAAATTAATCCTGACTGCTTTTGAGAAGATAAAAGTCCCTAGTGGCATTCACTCAGTAGTCGCCCTAGGTCGAGTTTGATTTATCGTGCATCTAATAGGTCACCCCAGCAGTTGTTCTTGTATACCTTCTTTCTAGCACACCCATTGCACACCAAAAGGAAACCCCTTAGGTTGGTTAACTTTATCCTGCAACCAATAGACTCTCCCTTTGGATTTGTAAACTTGAGGTAGGTCAAGGCTGATATAGCCCCTTATCAATGGGTCCATCGCATACTAATAGGGTCCATACATTAACTAAGATTAAATTAAACCCAATCTGATTTTCCATAGTGGAGTTAAATCACACCCTTCTCCCTAGTAGATCCCTAAATCATATATAAACAAGTCAAGCAAATCAAATTCAAAACCAACCTCCCTGGGAAATTAAATCTCCCCTAGTTGAGTCTAAATCAAGGAAATCCAACCAAATTATTATCCCCAATGGATACATCCCCAAACAAATCTATGAAATTAAACTCAAATCTTAATCCCTAATGGATAGCCCAAACATGCTTCCTTAAAGGTTCATATAGATCCCTAGTGGACTCGAGCCCATATCTCTAGCAGATATGCCTCCACATCAATTTAAACAAAACATATAATAGATCTTAATCCTTGAGCATATTATAGATTCTTATCCCCAGTGAATCTTCTTTCCATAAATCATATAATCAAATTAAATTCAAACCTTATCCCCATTGAATTTTCTTCTTCTATGCCCTCGATAAAAACCCCTAACATGTCATGTCCAATGCATGTGTGATCCCTTAGTGGATCTCCCTCCATGCCCTTGGCATGGAATTCTCATCAGATCCTCTTGGCTCTTTTATACCTTCGGCATAAAGAAAGCTACATTGTACTAAGATCATGATTATATCTATCTTTCAAGTTTAGGTATAGATTATTTATGTTGCTTGCAATTCTTTGGATGTTGTTGATCATCTCGATCAATGCCAACTGTAGGCGGTGTGCTCTAGTTACACCACACCTATTGGGAGTCCTTTTATTGACCTCACTTTGGAGTGAGGATTCAATCTTCCCATTCTAGACTTAGGAGTCTTCTAGACAGTAAAACTTCCCTAGTCATAAGACACTTCTAGCATTTAGTTTGAGCACTTTAATCCTAGAGACTTAGAAGAGTTATAGGATTATGTTATGCCTTAGGGATTAGGACAATACCTATAGCTTGAATCCAACCCATGTTTAGCTTCTTAAGCCACAACCAAATTCAATTTTATCAAACCTATAACTAAATCATATATCAGATATCAAATCAAACAACAATCCAGCCTAAGACTCCCATGGACTTAGCCAAATCTTAATCTAAATAAATCCAAAATCAATTAATTTTCTCATAATCAATTTATATCTCCAATCATCATTCTAAACATAAATGATATCTACATTCACATGATCGAAACTAAATCAAATTAATTCAATTCAAACCAAAAGCACTTAACCTACCTTCATGAACTTAGCCAAATTTCTGACCAAATCAACCCAAACTCAATTGATTTTATAATAATTAATTCATATCTTCAATCATCTTAGCAGATATAAATGAAATATACATTTAAATCATTAAACCTAAATGCAACTAAATCAAGATCTTTCTTAAGCCACATAAACCATTTCCATGGACTTAGCCAAAAATCCACTCAATTCAAACCCAATTCAATTAATTTTCTCATGAATCAATTATTTCTTCAATTATCTTCCTAAATATAAATGAAATCTATAATCATCAAACCAAACTAAAATCAACTCAGGTCAAACCCGACCTAGCCATCTTGACTTAGAATATCCAAATGAACCAAAACTCATCCAAAACTGAATCAATTGCAATTGAATTTATATATCAATCCTAAATCTATATATAAACTCAACTAAATCAAACTCAACCCAAATTCATGCCAACTAAACATAATTGATCCACTTGACCCAAAGTGGCCAATTTGACCTATTTGTGCCAAGTTCCAATCCTAGCCAAATTGGATTGAACCAAGCCAAGCAAAAACCTCTATCATGATTGTTGATGATCAACTAATCAAGTGTCACAAATTAGGGCAAGCAAGTCAACTTGGTCATTTAACCAAGTCAACCCCTTAACCTATATGAACTTAAACTAGCCAAATTGTAACCTAAGCCAAATCTCTTCAAATGAATGATTCATACCAACTCAAAATCAATATTTGAATATGACTTGACCTTTAATTGAGCCAAACCAAACCCAATTAGCCCTCTTGACCTAAGTTGACCCAAATTAAATTAAAGGACTAAATTAGGTCAAATCAAAATATAATTTAGATTTTAGATTTAGTTGAGATTATAGATTTTAGAGTTTAAATTTTTAGATTTAGTTTAGAGTTTATTTTTAGTTTAGTTTAGATTTAGTTTAGATTTTTTAGTGTAGATTTAATTTACATTTAGTTTAGTTTAGATTTAGTTTTTAGATTTAGTTTTAGATTTTTTTAGGTTTTGATTTTTATTTATTCTAGAGTCTAGATTTAGTTTCGATTTGATTTTTATTTAGTTTAGCATAGATTTTAGATTTAGTTTTAGAATTTAGAGTTTATTTTAGTTTATATTTAGGGTTTTAGAGTTTAGATTCTAGTTTAGATTTAGAATTTAAAATTTAGTTTAGATTTTTAGATTTAGTTTAGAGTTCTAATTTAGTTTAGATTTTAGAGTTTAGAGTTTAGATTTTAGTTTAATTTCGATTTTTAAATTTTTGATTTAGTTTAGAGTTTAAATTTCATTTAGTTTAGATTTAGTTTAGTTTAGTTTAGAGTTTAGAGTTTAGATTTTTAAATTTTAGTTTAAATTTAGTTTAGATTTTTAGTTTAGTATAGATTATTTTAGTTTAGTTTATATTTTAGTTTTTTAGTTTAGATTTTTAGTTTAGAGTTTAGAGTTTTAGATTTAGTTTAGTTTAGTTTAGATGTTTATAGTTTAGATTTAGATTTTGTTTAGATTTTAGTTTAGTTTAGATTTTAGATTTTAGATTAGAGTTAAGGGTTTAGGGTTTAGGGTTAGTTCAAGGGGTTTAAGGTTTAGGGTTTAGGGTTTTAGGGTTTAGGGTTTATGGTTTATGGTTTAGGTTTAGTATTTTTTTATTTAGGGTTTAGGTTTAATTTTTTATTTTTTTAGATTTATTTTTTCAATTTAGGTTTTTATTTAGTTTAGATTTTATTTTATTTTAGGTCTATTTTATGTTTATTTTAGGTTTAGTTTTCTATTATTTAGGTTTTTTATTTTTAGGTTTATTTTATTTTTTTAGTTTAGTTTAGGTTTTTATTTCTTTTATTTTAGTTTAGTTTAAATTTTTTTTTTATTTTAGGTTTAGGTTTATGTTTATGTTTAGGGTTTATGTTTAGTTTTAGGTTTTATTTATTTTATTTGTTTATTTAGGTTTAGGTTTTTTTATTTATTTTATTTTTAGGTTTCATTAAGTTTAGGTTTAGGTTTTTGAGGTTTAGGGTTTAGGGTTTAGGTTAGTTTGGGTTTAGGGTTTAGGGTTTAGGATTGGAGGGTTTAGGGGGTTAGTTTTTTAGTTTAGTTTAGGTTTATGGATTTAGAGTTTCTTTTATTATTCTTTATTTATTTTATTTTTTAGGGTTTTGAGTTTTGGGTTAGTTTGGGTGGTTTAGGGTTTAGGGTTTTAGGATTTAGGGTTTAGGGTTTAGGGTTTAGGGTTTAAGGTTTAGGGTTTAGGTTTAGGTATTAATATTTACTTATAATTAAGTTTTATTTTTAGGTTTATTTTTTAGGTTTAGGTTTTTCTTTCGTTTAGATTGTATTTTATTTGAGGTGTATTTTATTTTTATTTTATTTAGTGATTTATTTTTTAGGTTTATTTTATTTTTTAGTTTAATTTAGGTTTTTTATTTATTTTATTTTACTTTAATTTTTATTTTTAATTTTATTTTTCTTTTAGGTTTAGGTGAAGGTTTATGTTTAGGTTTAGGGTAAGGTATTAGTTTAGGTTAATGTTTTAGGTTTTTTTATTTATTTTATTTTTAGGTTTAAGTTTTTAGGGTTTTAGGGTCTGTTTAGGGTTTAGGTTTATGGTTTAGAATAGTTTTGGGTTTTAGGTTTAGGGTTTAGTGTTTAGGATTAGTTTAGTATTTAGGGTTTAGTGTTTAGGGTTATATGGATAGTTTAGTGGGTTTAGGCTTTAGGGTTTAGGGATTATGGTTTTTTTAATTTAGGTTTAGGTTTTAGAGTTTAGATTTTTAGTTTTTGATTTAGTTTATATTTTTTAGTTTAATTTTATTTAGATTTTAGTTTAGAGTTTTTAGATTTAGTTTAGATTTAGAAGTTTAGATTTAGTTTTAGGGTTTTGATTTAGGTTTAGATTTTAGATTTAGTTTTTAGTTTAGATTTAGTTTAGTTTAGAGTTTAGATTTAGATTTTTAGTTTAGTTTAGAGTTTATTTAGTTTAGATTTTAAATTTAGTTTATTTAGTTTAGGTTTTTAGTTTAGATTTTCTAGTTTAGATTTTTGTTTACTTAGTTTAGATTTCAGATTTAGATAGAGTTTAGATTTAGTTTAGTTATATTTAGCTTATATTTAGTTTACTTTAGATTTAGTTTAGATTTAGTTTTTAGAATTAGTTTTAGATTTTTTTAGGTTTAGTCTATTATTTATTTTAGAGTTTAAGTTTAGATTTTATTCTTATTTAGTTTTATTTAGTTTAGTTTAAATTATAGATTTAGTTTTAGAGTTTAGTGTTTAGTTTACTTTAGATTTATAGTTTAGAGTTTAGATTTTAGTTTAGATTTAGATTTTTAGATTTAGTTTAGATTTGTAGATTTAGTTTTGAGTTTAAATTTAGTTTAGATTTTAGAATTAGAGTTTAGATTTTAGTTTAGTTTAGATTTTTAGATATTTAGATTTACTTTGGAGTTTAGTTTTAGTTTAGTTTATATTTAGTTTAGTTTAGTTTAGAATTTAGAGTTTAAATTTTTAGATTTTAGTTTAGATTTAGTTTAGATTTTTATTTTATTCAAATTTTTTAGTTCAGTTTTTAGTTTAGTTTAGATTTTAGTTTTTTAGTTTAGAGTTTAGATTTTAGATTTTGGTTAGTTTAATTTAAATTTTCAAAGTTTAGATTTATATTTCATTTAGATTTTAGTTTAGTTTAGATTTTAGTGTAGTGTTCAGGGTTTAGGGTTTATGGTTAGTTTAAGGGGTTTAAGGCTTAGGGTTTACTGTTTAGGGTTTAGGATTTAGGGTTTATGGTTTTAGGGTTTAGGGTTTAGAGTTTAGGGTTTATGGTTTACATTTAGTTTTTTTTTTTAATTTAAGGTTACGGTTTTATTTTATTTTAGGTTTTTATTTAGTTTAGATTTTATTTTATTTTAGGCCTATTTTATGTTTATTTTATGTTTAATTTTTCCTTTATTTAGGCTTTTAATTTTTAGGTTTATATTATTTTTTAGTTTAGTTTTGGTTTTTATTTATTTTATTTTAGTTTAGATAAAATTTTTATTTTATTTTTTTTTTAGTTTAAGTTTATGTTTAGGTTTAGGGTTACATTATAGTTTAGGTTTTTCTTTTATTATATTTGTTTATTTTATTTAAGTTTATGTTATTTTATTTATTTTATTTTAATGTTTTCATAAGTTTAGGTTTAGGGTTTATGGTTTAGGTTAGTTTAGGGTATAGGGTTAGGATTAATTTTATGGTTTAGGATTTAGGGTTTAAGATTTATGGTTTAGGGTTTAATTTATTAATCTTTTTTATTTTTATTTTTAAGGGTTTAAGATTTAGGGTTAGTTTAGGTGGTTTAGAGTTTAGGGTTTAAGGTTTAGGGTTTTAGGGTTTAGGGTTTAGGGTTTACGATTTATGGTTTTTAAGAGTTTAGGTTTAGGTATTTTTTTTAATTTAGGGTTTAGGTTTTAATTTTTATTTATTTTTAGGTTTTATTTTTAGGTTTAATTTTTAGGTTTAGCTTTTCATTTAGTTTAGATTTTATTTTATTTAAGGTGTATTTTATTTTTATTTTAGGTTTAGTTTTTATTTTATTAAGGTTTTTTAATTTTGGGTTTATTTTATTTTTCAATTTAATTTAGGTTTTTATTTATTTTATTTTAGTTTAGTTTTTATGTTTTGTTTTATTTTATTTTTAGGATTAGGTTTAGGTTTAGGTTTATGGTTAGGTTTTAGTTAAGGTTTTTATTTTATTTTATTTATTTAGGTTTTGGTTTATTTATTTATTTTATTTTTAGGTTTTATTTAGTATAGGTTTAGGTTTTTAAGGTTTTAGGGTTAGTTTAGGGTTTAGGGTTTATGGTTTAGGGATTTAGATTATTTTAGTGGTTTGGGTTTTGCATTTAGGGTTGTATGGTTAGTTTAGGTGGTTTAGGGTTTAGGATTTAAGTTTTATGGGTTTTTAGGGTTTAGGTTTAGTTTTTATATTTTAGATTTTTTAGGTTTTAGATTTAGTTTAGATTTTTTAGTTTAGTTTAGTTTAGATTTTAGTTTGTTATTTTTAGATTTAGTTTATTTAGTTTATTTAGTTTAGATTTAGTTTAGATTTAGTTTTAAGCTTTCGATTTAGGTTTAGATTTCAAATTTATTTTTTAGTTTAGATACAGTTTAGTTTAGTTTAGATTTAGTTTAGTTGAGAGTTTCTATTTAGATTTTTAGTTTAGTTTAGAATCTCTTTAGTTTAGATTTTAAATTTAGTTTATTTTGTTTAGGTTTTTAGTTTAAATTTTTTAGTTTAGATTTCAATTTATTTAGTTTAGAATTTGGATTTAGTTTATTTTAGATTTAATTTAGATTTAGTTTTAGATTTTTTAAGTTTAGATTATTATTTATTTTAGAATTTTGATTTAGTTTAGAATTTATTTTTATTTAGTTTAGTTTAGTTTAGTTTAAATTTTAGATTTAGTTTTAGAGTTTAGAGTTTAGTTTAGTTTAGATTTAGAGTGTTAGAGTTTAGATTTTAGTTTAGATTTAGATTTTGTTTAGATTTAATTTTGAGTTTAGAATTAGTTTAGATTTTAGAATTTAGAGTTTAGATTTTTAGATATTTAGATTTAGTTTAGAGCTTAGTTTTAGTTTAGTTTAGATTTAGTTTAGTTTAGTTTAGTGTTTAAAGTTTAGATTTTTAGATTTTAGTTTAGATTTAGTTTAGATTTTTTTATTTTAGTTTTTAGTTTAGTTTAGATTTTAGTTTTTTTAGTTTAGATTTTTAGTTTAGAGTTTAGATTTTTTAGATTTAGTTTAATTTAGTTAGGGTTTAGGTTTAGGGTTTGGGGTTTTAGGGTTTAGGGTTTAGGTTTAGGTTTAGTTTTTTTTAATTTAAAGTTTAGGTTTTATTTTTATTTTATTTAGTTTATTTTTGTTTAAGTTTTATTTAGTTTAGATTTAATTTTATTTTAAGTCTATTTTATGTTTATTTTAGGTTTAGTTTTTCTTTTATTTAGGTTTTTAATTTTTATGTTTATTTTATTTTTTAGTTTAGTTTAGGTTTTTATTTATTTTAGTTTTATTTAGTTTAAATTTTTTTTATATATTTAGGTATAGGTTTATGTTTAGTTTTAGGGTTACATTTTAGTTTAGGTTTTTATTTTATTTCATTTATTTATTTTATGTAGATTTAGATTTTTTTTATTTATTTTATTTTTAGGATTTATTAAGTTTAGGTTTTCAAGTTTAAAGGTTTAGTGTCAGTTTAGGGTTAGTGTTTAAGATTTAAGTTAGTGTAGGGTTTAGGGTTTAGGGTTGTAGGTTTAGGGTTTAGGTTTTATAATTTTGGGTTAGTTTTAGGGACTAGGATTTATGGTTTATTATTTTCATTATTGTTTTTTATTTATTTTTACTTTTAAGGTTTAGGATTTAGGGTTAGTTTAGGTGATTTAGGTTTAGGGTTTATGATTTATGATTTTTTAGGGTTTAGGTTTAAGTTTTTTTAAATTTAGGGTTACGTATTAATTTTTATTTATTTTAAAGTTTATTATTTAGGTTTAGGTTTTTATTTAGTTTAAATTTTATTTTATTTGAGGTGTATTTTATTATTATTTTAGGTTTAATTTTTATTTTATTTAAGTTTTTTATTTTTAGGTTTATTTTATTTTTTAGTTTAATTTAGGTTTTTATTTATTTTATTTTAGTTTAGTTTTTATTTTTTATTTTATTTTATTTTTATGTTTAGGTTTAGATTTATGTTTAAGTTTAGGGTTAGGTTTTAGTTTAGGTTTTTATTTTATTTTATTTATTTATTTTATTTTGGTTTTGGTTTCTTTATTTATTTTATTAAGTTTAGCTTAGGTTTTTTTGGGTTTTAGGGTTAGTTTAGGGTTTAGGTTAATGGTTTAGGTTAGTTTAGGGTTTAGGGTTTAGGGTTTAGGATTAGTTTAGTGTTTAGGGTTTAGCATTTAGGGTTGTATGGTTAGTTTATGGGGTTTCGGTTATAGGGTTTAGGTTTAGGTTTTAGAGTTTAGATTTTTAGATTTTTGATTTAGTTTAGACATTTTAGTTTAGTTTTTATTTTAGTTTAGAATTTTTAGATTTAGTAAATTTAGTATAGTTTAGATTTAATTTAGATTTAGTTTTAGTTTTAGGGTTTAGATTTAGGTTTATATTTTAGATTTAGTTTTTAGTTTAGATTTAGTTTATTTATGTTTAGTTTAATTTATATTTTGTTTAGTTTAGAGTTTTCATTTAAATTTTTAGTTTAGTTTATAGTTTATTTAGTTTATATTTTAAATTTAGTTTTTAGTTTAGATTTAGTTTTCAGTTTAGATTTTTTTAGTTTAGTTTATTTTATTTGATTTTGATTTAGTTTAGAGTTTAGATTTAGTTTAGTTTAGATTTAGTTTAGTTTAGATTTAGTTTAGATTTGGTTTTTAAATTTAGCTTTCAATTTTTGGGTTTAAATTATTATTTATTTTAGATTCTAGATTTAGTTTAGATTTTATTTTTATTTAGTTTTTTTAGTTTAGTTTAAATTTTAAATTTAATTTTAAGTTTAGAGTTTAGTTTAGTTTAGATTTAGAGTTTTAGAGTTTAGATTATTGTTTAGATTTATATTTTTAGATTTAGATTTGAGTTTAGATTTAGTTTAGATTATAGATTTTAAAGTTTAGATTTTAGTTTAGTTTAGATTTTTAGATATTTAGATTTAGTTTATAGTTTAGTTTTAGTTTATTTTAGATTTAGTTTAGTTTGGTTTAGAGTTTAAAGTTTAGATTTTTAGATTTTAGTTTAGATTTAGTTTAGATTTTTTAGTTTAGTTTTTAGTATAGTTTATATTTTAGTTTTTTAGTTTAGATTTTTAGTTTAGTGTTCAAATTTTTAGATGAAGTTTAGTTTAGTTTTGATTTTTAGAGTTTAGATTTAGAATTCATTTAGATTTTAGTTTAGTTTAGATTTTTATTTTAGTTTAAAGTTTAGGGTTTAGGGTTTATGGTTAGTTTAAGCAGTTTAGGGTTTATGGTTTAGTGTTTAGGATTTAGAGTTTAGGGTTTAGTGTTTATGGTTTAGGGCTTAGGATTTATGGTTTAGGGTTTATTATTTAGGTTTTTTTTTCTAATTTAGGGTTTAGGTTTTATTTTTTTTTCTTCCTAGGTTTATTTTTTGGGTTTAGGTTTATATTTAGTTTAGATTTTATTTTATTTTAGGTCTATTTTATGTTTGTTTTAGGTTTAGTTTTACTTATACTTAGGTTTTTTATTTTTAGGTTTATTTTATTTTTTAGTTTAGTTTAGTCTTTTATTTATTTTAGTTTAGTTTAGTTTAAATTTTTTATTTTATTTTATTTTGAGGTTTAAGTTTATCTTTAGGTTTAGGGTTACATTTAGTTTATTTAGGTTTTAATTTAGATTTTAGTTTAGTTTTTAATTTATTTAGTTTAGCTTTTAGATTTAGTTTAAAGTATAGATTTAGTTTAGTTTAGATTTAATTTAGTTTATATTTAGTTTAGATTTAGTTTTTAGATTTAGTTTTAGATTTTTTTAGGTTTAGATTATTATTTATTTTAGAATTTAGATTTAGTTTAGATTTTATTTTGTTTTAGTTTTGTTTAGTTTTGTTTAAATTTTAGATTTAGTTTTAGAGTTTAGAGTATAGTTTAGTTTAGATTTAGAGTTTTAGAGTTTAGATTTTAGTTTAGATTTAAACTTTCAGATTTAGTTTCAAGTTTATATTTGGTTTAGATTATAGATTTTAGAGTTTAGATTTTAGTTTACTTTAGATTTTAGATTTTAGATTTAGTTTAGAGTTTGGTTTAGTTTAGTTTAGATTTAGTTTAGAGCTGTTTAGAATTTTTAGATTTTAGTTTAGATCTAGTAGTAGTTTAGTTTAGAATTTTAGTTTAGTTTAGATTTTTGCTTTTTAGTTTAGATTTTTAGTTTAGAGTTTAGATTTTTAGATTTAGTTTAATTTAGTTTAGATTTTTAGTTTAGATTTAGTTTAGATTTAGTTTAGATTTAGTTTAATTTTGTTTAGATTTCAGTTTAGTTTAGATTTTAGATTTTGTTTTTGTTTAGATTTTAGAGTTTAGTTTAAAGTTTAGGGTTTAGGGTTTATGGTTAGTTTAAGGGGTTTAGGGTTCATGAGTTTATGTTTTTTGGGTTTAGGTTTAGTTTTGTGGGTTTGGTTTAGGGTTTAGGTATATTGTTTAGGTTAACTTATTTTTTCATTTTAAAGTAAGTTATATTTTTATTTATTTTAGGTTTTATTTTTAGGTTTAGGTTTCATTTATGATTTTATTTTATTTTAGTCCATTTTTATGTTTATTTTAGGTTTAGTTTTCCTTTTATTTAATTTCTTATTTTTATAGTTTAGGTTTTTATTTATTTTATTTTAGTTTAGTTTAAATTTTGTATTTTATTTTATTTTTAGATTTAGGTTTATGTTTAGGTTTAGGGTTACATTTTAGTTTAGGTTTTTATTTTATTTAATTTATTTATTTTATTTAAATTTAGGTATTTTTATTTATTTAATTTTTAGGTTTTATTAAGATTAGGTTTAGGTTTTTAGGGTTTAGGGTTTAGGGATAGTTTTGGTTTAGGGTTTAGTGTTTAGGTTAGTTTAGCCTTTATGGTTTAAGATTAGTTTAGGGTTGTAGGTGGGTTTAGGGTTTAGGGTTTTTTATGGTTTAGGGTTTACGGCTAATTTTAGCATTTAGGATTTAGGGTTTAGGATTTATGGTTTAGGGTTTTTTTATTATTCTTTATTTATTTTTATCTTTTAGTTTTTAGGGTTTAAGGTTTAGGGTTTTAGGGTTTAAGGTTTAGGGTTTAGGGTTTAGGGTTTATGGCTTATAGTTTTTAAAGGTTTATGTTTAGGGTTTTTAAAAAACAATTTAGGGTCTATGTTTTAATTCTTATTTATTTTTAGGTTTATTTTTTAGGTTTAGGTTTTTATTTAGTTTAGATCTTATTTTACTTTAGGTGTGTTTTATTTTTATTTTAGGTTTAGTTTTTATTATATTTGGCTTTTATTTTAGTTTATTTTATTTTTTTTTAATTTAATGAAGTTTTATTTATTTTATTTTGGTTTAGTTTTATTTTTATTTTATTTTTTTAGGTTAGGTTTTAATTTAGATTTTATTTTATTTTATTTATTTATTATTTTGGTTTAGGTTTTCATTTATTTTATTTTAGGTTTATTTAGTTTAGGTTTAGGTTTAGAATTTAGGTTAGTTGGTTAGGGTTTATGGTTTTAGATTAGGGTTTATGGTTTAGGCTTTAGAGTTTCAGATTAGTTTAGTTTTTAGGGTTAAGCGTTTTGGGTTATATGGTTAGTTTAGGGGGTTTAGTGTTTAAGATTTAGGGTTTAGGTTTTATGGTTTTTTTAGGGTAGTTTATTTTAGATTTAGGTTTTAGATTTAGTTTGGATTTTTTTAGTTTTAGTTTAGATTTTAGTTTAGAGTTTAGATTTAGTTTAGAAATTTAGATTAGTTTTTATGGATAGATTTTAGATTTAGTTTTTACTTTAGATTTAGTTTAGTTTAGTTTAGTTTAGCTTAGTTTAGAGTTTAGATTTTGATTTTTTGTTTAGTTTAGAGTTTATTTGGTTTATTTAGTTTAGGTTTTAAGTTTAGATTTTTTTTAATTTATATTTTAGTTTATTTAGATTATATTTCATATTTAGTATAAAGTTTAGATTTTGTTTAGTTTAGATTTAGTTTAGATTTAGTTTAGTTTAGATTTAGTTTAGATTTATTTTTTAGATTTAGATTTAGATTTTTTAGGTTTAGATTATTATTTATTTTAGAGTTTAGATTTAGTTTAGATGTTATTTTTATTTAGTTATGTTTAGTTTAGTTTAAGTTTTAGATTTAGTTTTAGAGTTTAGAGTTTAGTTTAGTTTAGATTTAGAGTTTTAGAGTTTAGATTTTAGTTTAGATTTATCATTTTAGATTTACTTTAGATTTTTAGATTTTGTTTTGAGTTTAGATTTAGTTTAGATTTTAGTTTAGTTTAGATTTTTAGATACTTAGATTTAGTTTAGAGTTTAGTTTTAGTTTGGTTTAGATTTAATTTAGTTTACTTTACAGTTTAGAGTTTAAATTCTAATATTTTAGTTTAGATTTAGTTTAGTTTTAGTTTAGTTTAGATTTTTGGTTTAGTTTAGATTTTATTAGATTAGATTTTAGTTTACTTTAGATTTTAGTTCTTTATTTTAGATTTTTAGCTAAGAGTTTAGATTTTTTTTTTATTTAGTTTAGTTTAGTTTAGATTTTTAAAGTTTATATTTATATTTAGTTTAGATTTTAGTGTAGTTTAGATTTTAGATTATTTTAGAGTTTGTGGGTTTAGGGTTTAGGCTTTAAAGTTAGCTTCAGGGCTTGGGCCAAAGGGTTTAGGGTTTAAGTTTTATTTATTTTAGGTTTATTTTAAGTTTACATTTTATTTAGTTTTATTTTATTTTATTTTAGGTATTTTTTTATTTTTATTTTAGATTTAGTTCTTTTCTTTGTTTATTTTTTAGCTTTTTTATTTATTTTATTTTATTTTTATTTTAAATTTTATTTTATTTTAGGTTTAGGTTTAGGTTTAGTTTAGGTTTTATTTTATTTTAATTTTTATTATATTAGGTCCAAAGTTTTTTATTTAATTTATTTTAAAGTTTATTTAGCTTAAGTTTAGGGGTTTAGGATTTTGGGTTTAGGTTAGTTTAGGTTTTAGGGCTTAGGGTTTAGGGTTAGTTTTGGGGGTTTAGGGTTTAGGGTTTAGCATTTAAGATTTAGGGTTTTGTGTTTTGGGTTTAGGGTTTAGGGTTTGCGGTATAGGGTTTATGCTATTTTAGGGTTTAGGTTTACATTTTTAGAGTTTAGACTTTTTAGATTTTAGATTTAGTTTCGATTTAGTTTAATTTTTTTAAGTTTAGTTTAATTTTGATTTTAGTTTAGAGTTTTCAGATTTAGTTTATTTTGTTTAGATTTAGTTTAGATTTCATTTTTAAATTTAGTTTTAGATTTTTTAGGTTTAGATTTTTATTTATTTTAGAGTTTAGATTTAGTTTATATTTAGTTTATGTTTTTATATTTAGTTTAGAGTTTATATTTACTTTAGATTTTAGATTTTAGCATTTAGATTTTAGTTTAGTTTAGATTTCTAGATTTTAGATTTTATTGCGTGTTTAGTTTTAATTTAGTTTAGATTTAGTTTAGTTTAGTTTTGAGTTTAGAGTTTAGATTTTTAGATTTTAGTTTAAATTTAGTTTAGTTTAGATTTAGTTTAGATTTATAGTTTAGTTTAGATTTTAGTTTAGTTTAGATTTTAGTTTTTTAGTTTAGATTTTTAGTTTAGAGTTTAGATTTTATATTTAGTTTAGTTTAGTTTAGATTTAGTTTAAATCATTAAAGTTTAGATTTAGATTTAGTTTAGATTTTAGTTTAGTTTAGATTTTAGATTTTAGATTTTAGTTTAGAGTTTAGGGTTTAGGGTGTAGGGTTAGTATAGGGGTTTAGGGTTTATGGTTTAGGGTTTAGAGTTTAGGGTTTAGAGTATAGGGTTTAGGGTTTAGGGTTTATGATTTTTTATGTTTTAGGTTTAGCTTTTCTTTTTTTTAATTTAGGGTTTAGGTTTTATTTTTTATTTATGAGGGTTTAGGGTTTAGTTTAGGGTTTAAGGTTTAGTGTTTAAGGTTAAGATTAAGGTTTTTTTTATTTATTTTTTAAGTTTAGGTTTTTTTAGTTTTTATTTTATTTCATTTTAGGACTATTTTATTTTTATTTTAGATTTAGTTTTATTTTATTAAAGTTTTTTTTAGTTATTTTATTTTTTAGTTTCATTTAGGTTTCTTTTTATTATTATTTTATTTTATTTTTTATTTTATTTTATTTAGGTTTAGAGATTTGGGTTTTGGTTTAGGTTTTATTTTATTTTATTTTTTTATTTCATTTAGGCTTAGGTTTTTTATTTTTTTTATTTTTAGGTTTAATTTGGTTTTGGTTTAGGCTTTTAGGGTTTAGGGTTCATGGTTCATGGTTCATGGTTTATTGTTTAGGGTTAGTTTAGGGTTTAGGGTTTAAGTTAGTTTAAGACTTGGAGTTTAGGGTTTAGGATTTAGGGTTTAGGTTTAGGATTTAGGGTTGTGGTTTTAAGGATTGGGGTTTAGGTTAGTTTAGGTTTAGGAGGTTAGGGTTTTAGGTGGGGTTTAGGGTTTATGGTTTAGGGTTTAGTGTTTAAGATTTAAGATTTAGGGTTTAGGGTTTTGGATTTTGGGTTGATGCTTTTTTAGGGTTTAGGTTTAGGTTTTAGAGTTTAGATTTTTAGATTTTAGATTTAGTTTCAATTTAGTTTAATTTTTTTTAGTTTAGTTTAGTTTAGATTTTAGTTTAGAGTTTTCAGATTTAGTTTATTTTATTTAGATTTAGTTTAGATTTAGTTTTAGATTTTTTAGGTTTAGATTTTTATTTATTTTAGAGTTTAGATTTAGTTTTAGTGTTTTAGAGTTTAGATAGTTTAGATTTAGATTTTTATATTTAGTTTAGATTAGCTTAGGTTTTTAGATTTAGTTTAGTGTTTTGATTTACTTTAGATTTTAGATTTTAGCATTTAGATTTTAGTTTAGTTTAGATTTTTAGATTTTAAGATTTTGTTTAGTGTAGGAGGTTACTAAAAATAGCCAAGGAAAAAATGTGGTAAACAACTAGCCAAGTAGATAGTAGCCATCAGGCTGAAAAAACCAAACCAACATAGGCTGCAATGGCAATAACCACCAGAGAGTAAACACCAGGCCAACCCAATAATAAAAGCTCAAAAACAACAACTAGCTCAGGCTGAAGAGTGAAAATAAGCAAATAACCACAATCCAAAGAGGGTTTAACAAAGGGCAACCAAAACCAATGGATCATCAAAAAATAAACATAAAGAACCAATCCAAGAAATTATAATCCAATATAAGGCAATCCAATATTATCTAGGCTAACCAAACCTCTTAATAGTTTAGGCAAAGTTTGGTTGTCAAATAAAGTGAACTCAGTTAAGATGGCACCAAAATTAGCCAATAAAATCAACACAAGCATTACCTTCACGAAGGATGTGAAAAACTTAAAAACAAACTTGAGAAAGAAGAATTTTAGTATGATTAAGAAGGTAAAATAAATCAGCATTCCCTATTCTATTCAAATTTAGCATGTCAAGATGCAAGAGAGCATCAAATTCAATCCATATGTTAAGGAAACCTTTATTCAAATAAATTTCAATAGCTTTATTGATAGCCATAAGCTCAGCATAGATAGCAGAACAGGCTTTTAGAGGATAGGCAAAAGCATAAATGACAATACCATTAGAATCCCTAAGAATACCACCACAACCATATTTATTGGAAGCAGCAGAACCATTAGTATTCACTTTAATCAAATTTTCTTTAGGTTTGATCTAATGGATAATCGGAACACCATTATAAGAGTCAACATTAGGCAGAATGATACTCAAATTTTTAGTCTAAAATTTGTAACCTCTAAAATGAATGTTACTAATAAGGTTATCATTAAATAGAGCATGAATTTTTTTTATTTTTATTTTTTGGTTCTAACCAGGATCCTTTTATGGTTCATAGGAATGTCATGATATTTAGCATCATTTCTATCCATCCAGATGAACTAGATAAGGGTAATAGCAATTAAAACTTTGATATGACCTTTCACAATTTTTTGGAAAGAGACTACAAGAATTTGATATAAAGAAAGAGAGCCTTAAAAATAGTTAGTATTAAATAAATCATCATACCAAAACCTCAATTTAAAAACAATAGCACCATTAACAAAAACATGATTAACACTTTCAATATGAAAGCAACAATAGCACTTTGATGGTAAATAAATCCATTTATTCTTGCTCAAAGAGTCCACATGAGTAAAGTTATTCAAAATCCTTCAAGCTAAAGCCAAATAAGAAATGGGAATGATATTGTTCCAATGTTTAATGAAAACATTAGAGGAGTTTTACTTATCACTAATAAAATTCCAGAACTCTTTAAGAACAAAATCACCATTGTAAGAAAGCTTAAAAAGAATTTGATCAGGTTTGTTAGAAAAAATAGGCATGTTTCTAAAGTTATCAAAAAGAGAAATAGGGATATAATTCTCATGTTTGTTTTCATTCCAATTGTTACTAAGCCAAAAAATAGTTAACTTTGATAGCAGCAATAGAGTGTGTAGATAAAAGAGAGTCAATATAGCCATTTCCAATCTAATTGTCTTGCCAAAAAAAAAAAAACCTGAATGAATACCCCAAGATATTAAGGATTCAGCAACGCATTTATTGGAGCAAAGCCTTTTCCAAGCCGGAGAGTCACAAACTTTATAAGCACAGATAAGAGGGTGTTTACCTTGGCAATATTTTTTCATCATAAAATTAGCCCAAAGGATATCATTCTTTCTGAAATTCAATCAGAGCTTATGAGAAAAGGTAGGAATAGCTTCATGAATAGGTTTGCAACCAAGAGCACCTTCACCCAAAGGACCACAACATTTATGCTAGGATGACCAATGCATTCTTTTAATAGAATTATTTGATCCCCTAAAAAATTTATTAAGCAAGTGCTCAATTCTGATAAGAGTACCATTAGTTGGGAAAATAGTTTGAATAAAATAAAAAGGCATTTAATTGAGAGTGCTTTAAGAATAGTGACCCAGCTACAAAAGGAAAGCAAATGAAATTCCCAAATCAAAATTGTATTTAAAATTTTTTGAATTAACTCATCAAAAAGTTGGGATCGTTCTGGACCTCTAAATAGAGGAGAACCCACATAAGAGGTAATTGTTGATGTATACAATTAGTGATATGCAGGTTTTGGTTGATTTTATTATTGGAGATACTTGAAGAAGTAATAAAATAGCTTTTGTTATCATTGATAAAAAGACCACTTTCTCCACCAAACTTATTTTAAAAAATCTTGAGATTCTTAATATGATGAATAGAAGCATTGCAAAAAAAATAATGAAATCATCTACAAAGCTTAAATGGCAAACAGGAAGACCACCAAGAGTTCTATAATACATACTAGGATTATTTAAGAATAAATCATTGATGCTTCTAGATATGTACTCAACATCAATAATAAAAAAAGTAGGAGATAGAGGATTCCCTTGTCTTATGTCATAGGAAGAAGGAAAGAAGCCTAAAGTTTCCCCATTAAGAAAAATAGAAAACCAAGTATTATTAATACAATTTTAATAAGAAAAATAAATTTAATAGAAAACCCAAATAAATTTAGGATATCGAAAAGGAAATTCCAAGAGAGGTTATCAAAAGCTTTGGTAATATCTAATTTGAAAAGAATGCTGTCACCTCTAGTCTTAGCATCTAAATCATGAATTTATTCTCGAGCAAGTAAAATATTATCAGAAATAGATCTACCTCTAACAAAACTGTTTGGTTGAGAGAGGTAATCCTATGAAGTAAGGGACTAAGCCTATCAGCAAGAATTTTGGAAATCAGCTTATTGCATAAGGTGCAAAGACTAATAGGTCTAAAATCACTCTAATAGTCTGGATTATCTTTCTTAGGTATGAGAACAATAGAAGTGCTAGAAATATATCTAAGAAAAGGAATACCATTAAAGAAATTGACCACAACCTCAATTAAATCAGTTTTAATAATAAACTAGCATTTTTGAAAAAAATTTAGTAGTGAAACCCTCCGGACTAGCAACATATCTATCATGCTATTAAGAACTTTAAAAATTTCATCTTCATTAGGCACAATACTAAGCAAATCATTGTCATCATTCGTAATAATAGAAGGAATCAAGTATGATTTAGAAAGAGCTTCATCAGAGAAACTCTTATTAAGCATATTTTTAAAGTAATTAATAACCGAATCCTAATATCATTATTCTCTGTAATCCATTCTCCATTGTCATCTTTAATTTTTTTGAATTTTAGTTAAAGCTCCCTTTTTATTAACTAAAGCATGGAAAGACCTAGTATTCCTATCACTATCCGCCGTATATTTACTAGTAGCTTTTTGACACTAATAACTCTCTTCCATATTTTGAAAATTAACAAGTTTATCTTTCACCTCAGTCAAGTCCTTGATCTTAGAAGGATCAGACATAACCAAGACTTCAAGATCACAAACCAATTTTTCCATATCTTTGATATTAGTAAAAAGGTTTTTAAAACAATGCTTGTTCCACCAACCTAGATTTTGTTTAATTATTTTAAGCTTAAAACAAAGTCTATTCATCCCCATAATTGAATTATCAGGATGTAAAAAAGCATCTCAATTGTTAGCCACAATATTAAAAAAATCAATATGTTGAATCCACATGTTTAGAAATCTAAAAGGAGGGAAATTTTTTAATCTATTAGAATTATCTTTAATAAAAACCAAAAGAGGAGCATGATCAGACAAGGTTCTTCTTAAATGATTGATAGATGTAATAGACCATTGAGTAATCCAATGAGTATTAAAAAAAAATTGGTCCAACCTTTGCCAAAGTGTAGAATTTTGCCAAGTATAATTAGAACCCTTAAAACCAATATCAATCAAAATACAATCAAGGATCATATTGGAAAATTCTTCCATGGAATGAATATTAGGAGAGTAACCACCACTTCATTCAGAAAAGAATAAAATAGTGTTGAAATCCCCACCAGCAAACCATGGTTTATTGAGAGAGGAAGCAAAATTTCTCAAATTATCCCAAAGAAGATTTATGCCAGATCTATTATAAGATGCATAAATAAAAGAGTCCAAAACACAATAATCACCATAAGAGATTTAAGCAATGAAAACTTGTTGAAAATCATCAAGAATAGCAACATCCACAAGATTATTCCAAAAATAGCAAATCTTATTACTAACATTAGAAAAAAAAATTATTGAAATTGATCATCCTAGCAACATAGTTAATTTTATTAGCATGAATAAGAGGCTCTAGAATAATAAAGAAATATTATAAATTCGACAAAGATTTCTAATACGGTTACAAATAGAGAGGGTACCGATCCCTAAAACATTTTAAACAAGAAAATTAAACATAAAGAAATAAAATGGTGATAACAAAAGGTCAATTAAGATAGGAGAGGGAGGCCACAACATATCTACTATTTTTTAACAATTTGGGAGGGAAATTTTTAACATTTTTCTCTTTTCAGCAAGATAAGTTTGGAAACCATTATCTTTTCCCATATAATCTTTTTCCGAGAAGGATTTTGGGAACATTAGTCATAGGTTTAGGAGAAGTGCCTTATATAGAAGTGAGTTCCCCTTCTTTCAAGATAGTAGAATTTATTAAAGGCAAATGACCATCGGGTATAGCAAGAGAAGGAGAAAAAATAGATTTATTAAGAAGGCAAGTGTGAACACCTTCCACTTCATTACCCAAATTATTATACAAAATAAATTATTTTTGAGAATTTAAA
Organism: Cymbidium sinense; assembly: GCA_021442155.1. Classification (NCBI taxonomy): domain Eukaryota; kingdom Viridiplantae; phylum Streptophyta; class Magnoliopsida; order Asparagales; family Orchidaceae; genus Cymbidium; species Cymbidium sinense. The sequence continues at coordinate 88,984,659 of CM038214.1, read as the reverse complement.
TCATCTTGAACTTTAAAATTAGAATCAGGTTTTGCAACCTGATTATCATGAGGAACCAAAACCATATTCTCCATTGAATTTGAATGATGCATAATATTAATATCCTCATTAATATTTTCAATTAAAGCTTCATTTTCATCAATTAAAGCCAGCAAGGATGCAGGGATAGAATTAGAGGAAATAGAATCATCATCTAAAAGTTTAGAAAAACTATTAATGTCCACATTAGAAGCCTTCAATTGCATAGATGAAGTAAGAGGTAAAACAGCCTTATTTGGAAAATTCAAAAAATCATTTTTTGACGTAACTTTTTGAAATTTAGTAGTGGTTGGCCTAGAGTTAGGAACACAATTTTCCTTAATAGTGATTATTGATTTTGAATAGTAACTTAGGCTTAATTAAGGTTTAACTGAAGAGTTAATTTCCCTAATTATTCTCTAATTAATTAACTAATTAACCTTAAATTTTTTAAGAAAAAAAAACCTTAAATTTTTTAAGATTATTTAGGGGGATGACCTCTGCCTCCCCTATATTTCTTAGGATTTATTGGTTGATTAATTGAGAAAATTGATTGATTAAGTCTTAGTTACCTTCTTAACTTAAGTACATTATAATTAACCATATGACAGTAACTTGCTTAATTAATTGTCATTTATCACTATTTAACAGTGAGGAGGCTTGGGGAATTGGTTTGGACTTCTCTCCTAATCTTTTCTCTAAATTTCCATCACTTTTTTAAGAGAAATTATTTAAGGATTACTAGATTAATTAACTATTTAATTAGTTTAATTAAATCTTAAAATACATCTGAACCTAATTAATTCATTGGTAGATCTTTAGGTGTTCAATAGCTTAAAGAGTTTAGTGAAATTATGATTTGTCCATATATGTTAGAAAATCATAAAAGTAATTACTTAAGTTCCTTAAGCTTAATTAACTATTAATTATGAGCAATTGCATTAGGCCCTTTCATTTCATAGGACCATTTCTAATTTACTTTTCAATTCATTTGAATATCACATTGGCTCATAATTATTTAGTTAATTACCTTACGGTAACATAGGTAAGGGTTAATTAATCGAGTTAATTCATATTGTAACTTAATTAATCCATAAACTCAACCTAATTACCTTCTCTTTAAATCAAATTAACCAACAAATATGGGATCGGATTAGGATTAGCAAACCTCTTTCTCTCTTTCCATAAATCAAGTTAAACATTAAAAGTGACATTAAAAAGCTTTGGTTTATTTTAAATGGTTTTATTTGATATGATTGTCCTTAGGATTTAATTTGATTCAATAAAATCATATGTTTATGTTTATTTATTCCTCTCCAATCATATTAAACATTGTATGTCATTTGATTCATGCATTCATCTTTTGCAAATTTAATTAAATTAAATAGTTTCCTTTATGTCAAGCTTGAATGTGTTGATTTAATTTGATATATGTGTGGCAATTATCACTATTGATTCCAAATGTATTTTTCCAAAGATTATAAATGAATGATTACATGTGCTATGAATGCTAGTTATAAAAACATAGGAGATGTATGTGATTACACCCTAAGTGTGTGGATTGAAGCTTTCTTTTATTTGATTCATGTGTAGCTTTACATGCATTTGAATGTTAATAGGTATATAATTCAGACATCTCGATAATACGAGGCTTTAGTTAGCCCCATGGAGGTCATTTGATTACCTCACTTCCCTGGTTAACAATGATAAGTACTTATTTGATTTCATTTACATGTATTTCTACATTAGAATTTAAATATAAACTTTAATCCACAAGAATAAATGTTTAAATCAAGTACAAATATAATCTTTGCATGGTATTACTTTCTTTATTTATAAATACATCCATATCTATTTGAGAAAAACAAATATTTAGTCTGGACATCTCATAAATACAAGGCTTTAGGTAGCCCCAAGGAGGTCATTTGATTGCCTCACTTCCTTGGTTAACAATGACATGTACTAGCTTATGTGTCTTATACATGTCTATGTGTATTTAATTATGGAATTAGAACCCCTTTTCTTTTATTAAAAATACATGGATGTGCAATTGTTCAAATGATTGAATTAATTGATCATGTGATGTGGACCTTTCTTTCTTATGTTCATGTATACAAATTTACATATGGTTGAAGGTAATGGTATATAGTGTGGAAATCCCAGGAATATGAGGCTTTAGTTAGCCCCAAGGAGGTCATTTGATTACCTCACTTCCCTAGTTAATAATGACATGTACCTATTTAATTTCTTTCACATGTATTTTTGTATAAGAATTTAGATAGAGCTTTAAATTAATATGATCAAATAATTCAATCAAATGAAAAATATAAACCTTAAATGTACATACTCACATCCATCATTCAAGTGTGCTAAAACATATTGTATGTGTAGGTATACTTAGGACTTAATAATATACAAGTCACATATGATGGAAAGGAATGGTTGAACATGTGTTATGTGATAGTAATTCAATCAAATTAGACTTAAGATGTCTTTCATGTTGAATAGGATTTTTTAAAGTACCTAAACATAGGATTAATTTAAAATTTTTAATAAGCCATTCACTTAAGAGAATTAAGCTAATTAATATGCTTTAGAAATGACTTAAGGTAGGGATGAAAGAGTGCAATCCTCTCTTCTTCTTCTCTTTATATCACCTAGTTGATAAGTGTAAGTCAAATTAAATAAAAGAAAACAATAAGTAAAATTCTTAAATCAATTAAACCACTTAAAGTGAAATTAACCTTTTATGGTTAAATGGTCTTTTACATTTAGAAAATCATAACCTTAATGGCAAGTTAGGGCATACCACACAAGCCTTGATACACACACATTATAACTATGTCACCACTTCTAGCTTTATGTTAGGGTGGTGCATGGTATGATGTATGTTTTATTTTGTGATGTATTATTTTAGAGTGGATGTTAGGGTGTATGTCTTGTAGACTAATAGTTATGTTGATATTAGCCTAATCATATTTTATATAGGGGATTATGCTTAAGGGGCGTTTAAAATAAATATAAATGCTTTCTTTGCAGGTTGCTTAAACCCCTAAGCATAATCGAACTTAGGATAGGTGGGCTTGGCTACCCATGTGCAAGGTGCTAAGTCCAAATTATATATATAATTGATTGGGATTGTATGTGTGTTTAGCTAACAGTTGTTTTGTAGGTGTAGTTAGATTAATTTTCTTTATTTTTAATGTAACTTTTGCATTAGGAATTAGGATTAGTGTTATAGAGGTTTAGGATGAGTAGTGACTAGAAGGCTTTGTCCTGGGAGGCCCTGTGATGCCTTTGAAGCAAGCACATCCAAATCAAGAGAAGGAAGAAAGATGATATGAAGAATGAAGATTTGAAGACCCCTTTAGCATTTATTCATTTGTAAATTATAATTATTCATTCATATCCCTGGTTGTATAAGGGTAGAGCCCAGCTATCCATTTTCTCTTTTCAAGTTACATGGTGGTACCTTACTACACCGGCCTCTTATTCTTCTATGCTAGTTATAAAATATTTGATGTTATGTTTAGCTTGTGCATTAGAAATGGCATGCCTCTTCATAGTTTCATTATGAATGGTGTTTCTTGTATGGCCTGGATATGATTAGGCTCTTAAAGAAAAATTAAATTTTCTACCCCAACTACAACTCATAACTAAAGTTTTAAATAATTCATAACCTCACATAAAGCCTAAACATTAAATCAAGATAATTATAAGATTTAACCACCCCTTAGCTGAATGTTGTATGTCTCACATCATGCATGCATATTACTTCACTCTTGTTAAGACAGGTTTTCCATCTTTGCACGGTAGGGGAAGACTTGACCTTTGAGGGTCTACTCTATGGTGGAAAATACCTCTTTCTCACTGTTATAATCCATTTTCATCATGCATTTAGATATAAAAACAAATCCTATGGCCTTCTTCAAAATGAAATGTCAAAAATAAAATAAAAATTAAAATGATTTTCATTTGTAGATTAAGTCATTATTCATACCACTCAATCTCTAGTCTCTTAGGGAGTGGGTTTAAGGACTTTACTCTCTTTCTAAATAATAACAACTTAACTACCTTGCAAATCATATGACTTGACTGCATGGTATTAAAGCATAGGAGGAGTTAGCTAGCTACCACTCCAAGCAGTTATAAGTCCAGTAGTAGGGTGATTTATCTTCTATTTTGGAGGTAAACCATTTACCCATCTTTGCTTAAATTTAGGTCATGCTTTAGCTCTTGATAACCCTAGATTTAGGATCAGATGTGCTTATTTCCTTCGGACTACAAGCATAAATCCTCACCTCTTAGGCATTTTTATAATCTTGTATTATTGAATTATAAGCCCTGGCAATCTAATAAAAATTCAACTCAAATAAAATAACTCTCTTCAATTTCAAATATATAAAGCCCAAGTATATGATAGATTGGAATGCTCACTAGGTTTCCTAGTATCATTGGCATTTCCTACTTACTTCTTTTGGATTCCAAAAAATAAGTCTTCTCCTTAATCTTTCCAACTTAATTTTTCAATATAGCCAAATCATTGTTAATCTTATCCTTGAAATCTTTGGAGACAACAATTGCCTACTTTAATCAAGACTATTCCTAAGAAATTCACCTTCCTTAGGATGTAATTAATAATGGGGGCTTGCCTACATAAGGAACCTTAGAACCCAGTTTAATATAAACCCTGCTTTATTCTTCCATGTAAAGCAGCAAAAAAAAACTATAGTATATTCCAAGACCCATCATTCCATAGGAGTCATTATTAGGTGCTTAGATCCATTTAAGGGAGATATCTCTATCTTTCGAGATAGTATATCATACCTCGATGCTGTACCTGATCACTTCAATAAATACCCCTCGTCTGGTGTCCCCATATACATCTCAAAATAAACAAACATAGTGGATTAAAGTTCTTATTCAAATTTTAATGAAGAAATACAAGTAAATGAAATCAAATAAGTACTTATCATTATTAACCAGGAAAGTGAGGTAATCAAATGACCTCCTTAGGGATAACTAAAGCCTCATATTCCTGGGATGCTTGGACTATATACTTATTAACATTCAAATGTATGTAAAGCTACACATGAATCAAAGAAAAGAAAGCTTCAATTCACACACTTAGGGTATAATCACATACATCTCCTATGTATTTGTAACTTGCATTCATAGCATATGTAATCATTTATTTATAAGCTTTAGAAAAATACATTTGGATTTAATAGTGATAATAGCCACACATAAATCAAATTAAATCAACACATCCAAACTTGACATAAAGGAAACCATTTAATTTAATTAATTTTGCAAATGATGAATGCATGAGTCATATGACATACAACATTTAATATGATTAGAGAGGAATAAGTAAACATAAGCATATGATTTCATTCAATCAAATTAATTCTTAAGGACAATCATATAAAATAAAACCATTTAAAACAAACCAAAGCTTTTTAATGTCACTTTTAATGTTTCACTCGATTTAAGGAAAGAGAGAAAAATGTTTGCTAATTCTAAGCCCATCCCATATTTGTAGGTTAATTTGATTTAATGAGAAGGTAATTAGGTTGATTTATGGATTAATTAAGTTAAGAATGAATTAACTAAATTAATTAACCCTACCTATGTTACCTTAAGGTAATTAACTAAATAATTATGAGCCAATGTGATATGCAAAATAATTGAGAAGTAAATTAGCAATGGACCTATGAAATGAAAGAGCCTAATGCAATTGGCTCACAATTAATAGTTAATTAAGCTTAAGGAACTTAATTAATTACTTTTACAATTTTCCCACACATATGGATAAATCATAATTTCATTAAATCTCTTTAGACTATTAAACACCTAAAGATCTACCCATGAATTAATTAGGTTTAGATGTATTTTAAGATTTTATTAAAATAATTAAGTAATTAATTGATCCATTAATCCTTAATTAATTTCTCTTAAAAAGTATTTGAAATTTAGGGAAATGACTAGGAGAGAAATCCCAATCCAATTCCCCAAGTCTCCTCACTATTAAATAGTGATAAATGGCCCAATTAAATAAGCAAGTTACTGTTCATATGGTTAATTATCACTTAATTAAGTTAAGAAGGTAATTAGGGCTTAATTAATCAATTTTTCTAATTAATCAACTAATAAATCCCAAAAAAATAGAAGAAGCAAAGGTCATCCCCTTAAACAATCTCAAAAAATTTGAGGTAAATTAGTTAATGGATTAGAAAATAATTAGTGTAATTAACTTTTTAATTAAAACTTAATTAAGCCTGATTTACTGTTCAAAAACCAATTATGGATAATTATAATGGATTCCTCTCTGAAATACTTTTAAAATGAGCCTTTGTTTATATTTTTTAGATTTTTCTATGATTTATCATAATTCTGCAAAGTTTCAGCTAATCTAAATGACTTTTCATGATTTTATAAAATCCATTAATTTATTTCACTAAAATAGACTATTTGAACTTCCAAATTCAATATCTCCTGATCTAGAAATCCTTTTAACTTGAAATTTTTAAGGTATATGTATTTTAACTTCAGTTTCAATCAGATTAGTATTTTTTGGTTTAATTAGTGAAATATGATTTTCACTAAAATCTAAATTAAACTTAGAATACTTAGTAAAAATTAGATATTTTGAATTTGTTGGATTCCTCTCAAAAAGATGAATCCAACGAGCCCTTACTTGCCATTTTTTTTGTTAAGTATCTCATTTTCTATGAATTTTTGAAGTTCCACGTGATTTGAAAAAATTTTAAAAGACAAAAATCCTTCATTTCTTACTTAACGTAGTCAGCGCCACACAGCGCTAACTGGACCACGCAGTTTCACGCATTACCTTTTGATTAGGCTGTGTGATTCCACATGAAATGCAGTGCCATGTGGCATGATATAATTGGGTGCGCAGTGCTAATGTAGCAAATGAGCCAAAAAAGCTATGGTTTTGATCAGACTATCCAATCACAGATTGGATGGTCTAGATCAGACCCAATAATCTAAGGGCTAAAATTGAATGCAACTATCATTTAATCATAATCGTCCATCTATATTTGAGGGAAATCAAACGGCTGCTAGATTTTTCCCTCCTAACGAATGAAACCGATGCTTGCGAATGGAAAACCTAATAGGAGGGTATGTCTAGGCTTGATTTTTTGATGATTCACACCAAAATAACTTCCCAAATTATCATTAGGACTATGTGAAATGAAAAGTGCAGTGGGTATCTATGGAAATTTTCTAAAATTTCACAAACACTCACAACTGGAAACTCTTATGGCCAACTACAATTTTTGAAAATCACCTCACCGGGGATGATTTCTGACAGCTATGTTGATCTGAGCATGCTCTTAGGTGCGAGATGAAGCTTTGGGATGACTTTAGACTCTTGCCCCACTTGGAATGTTGTATCTACCAATGGTGATCACCTTTTCGTCAGAAATTATTAGATTTTGTTATTCTTCAGCTTAAGGGAAGTGGGGAAAGGGTGCTGGTTGCTTAGAGGAGCTCTTATAGTGTTGCTAGTGCAGAATAATGTGCTTTGGGGGCTTCTTTTTCTCCTTTCAAGGAGGTGGCCAAAAATCCCATTAAGATGATAAGATGTGGGCAGTCCTAGCTCAGTTAGAGTAGGCTAAGAGACTAGGTAGAACCCCATTTGGGGTGTTTGATGGCTGCCAAAAGTGATGGTAGAGTGGACTTTTCCATAAATGGGTGGAATCCTATGTGGGGGGAAGATCCATGAGGGATTTTCCTTGGATTTGGTTCCAAATGGGTTTGGACTGATTTTGGGCTAATCCCAAGTGAGTTTGGGATGGGTTTGATTAGCTCGCAAGATGTCATGGATTGATTTCAAAGGATTTGGCTCAATTTGGGTAATTTAGGTAACATTGGGTCATGTTGGGTTAGGTTAACCAATTAGTCAAGCTGGGTCAAACGAAGGCTTAGGTTAGGTTTAAATTATGATTTGAAGTGTTTTGGTATGATCAATTTTATTTAATTTGGCCTAGAATTGGTTTTGGCTCATTTGGAATCAAATGGGTGAAATGGGTCCAGTTGACCAACTTGACCAAAATTGGTCAAATTGGCTTGGGTTATTGGTTGATTCATGTTCAATTGGCTAATTGAAGATGAATGTAGTCTTTGGTTTGAATCAAATTGGATTTAGGCTAAATTGACACTTTAGGTCAATTTAGGCTAAGTGGGTCAAACGGGCTAGGTTGGGTACAATTGATTAAATTAGAGCTTTGGTCAAGTTCAATAATGAATTTGGAATGAACTTGAGCCATTGGTTGTAATCAATTTGGGTTGGATCTTGATTTGACCCAATTTATCCCTTTAGGCCAATTTGGGTCAACTTGGGTCAAAGGGTCAATTGGGTTAGGTTTGGCTCAATTGATGGTCAAGTCACATTCAAACATTGATCATGAGTTGAAGTGAATCAATGATTTCAACCAGATTGGTGTAGGGTGAGTTTTGGCTAGTTTTGGTTCATTTGAGCTAAGGGTTTACTTAGTCAAATGACCAAGTTGACTTGGTTTGATCCAATCTATAGAAATTGATCACTCTAGGGTGATTGTTGGTCATTATATGAGGCTTAGATGGGCTTTGTTCAATCCAATTTGGGTTGGATTAGAACTTGGCTCAAAAGGGTCCTTTAGCTCACTTTGGGTCAAGTGAGCTTAAGTGGGTCAATTATCTTGGTTTTGGCTTGATTTAAGTTTTGTTGGATTTATATATGAGCTTAGGATTGAATTATAAATCCAGCTACAATCAATTTGGAGTTCAATAGGTTTTGATTCACCTAAAATTTTGAAGCCAAAGGGATAGTTGGGCTTGACTTTGGTTGACCTTGGTTTGGTTTTATGATTGTAGGTTTTATTTAAATTTGGATAAATGATTGAAGGAATGATTGATTTAAAAAAAATAATCCATTGGTTTTAACTTGATTTGGATAGGATTTGGCTAAGTCCAAAGAATTGGCACAAAGGACTTAGATTGGGTTTTGATTTGATTTTGGATTTGGTTTTGGTCATTTAAATGTAGATTTTATTTATATTTGAGAATATAAATGAAGATATAAATGACTTATGAGAAAATCACTTGAGTTTGGAGTGATTTGGAAGCAAATTTGACTAAGCTCATGGAGGTAGGTCAGAAAGGGCTTCGAAAAAAATTGATTTAGATTGGTTTAGTTTTGATCATTGGAATGTGGGTTTCATTTATATTTGTGAATATAAATGATGGAATAATTGATTTATAATGAAATCAATTGATTTTAGGTTGATTTGTGTTAAGATTTGGTTAAGCTCATGGAGGTAAGTCCATATGGCTTAAGAGGGGTCTTAGCTTGGTTTGATTTAGTTAGATTTGGTCCTGATCATGGGGGTTTATATTTTATTTATATTTTTAAATATAAATAATGGAATAATTTATTTATAAAGAAATCAATTGATTTGATTTTGTTTAAAGTGGATTTTAGCTTATGAGAGATTGATTGCTAGGAAGGATTTTGGAGCTTGATTTGATTTTGGGATTCAATCACTTGGAGTCAAGTTTGGATTTGAATTTGATGAGTGATTGAGGGATTGAATTGATTTTGGAGAAAATCAATTGAATTTGGATTGATTTGACTTTGGTTAAGGTTAAGCCCATGGGATTTAATCATAAGGCTTATGGAAGAGTTTGGGAATTTGATTTGATTTTGGTATTGATTATGAATCTTTGAAATTTGATTTTGAATTTGGAATTCAATTTGGGGTTTGATTTAAGAAGGAAAGCATGGATTGAGTTTAGGCTATAGGGTAGGCAAGTCTCCCTAAGTCCCTAAGGCATAACCCACTCCTATGACTAAACATTCTAAGACTTTAGGTTTAGGTTAAGTGTTCACCTAATAACTAGAAGTGTCTTAACACTAAAGACCTCTTAGTGTCTATAAGAGTCCTAGATCTATGATGAGGAGGTTGAGAACTCACTACAAAAGTGAGGTCAATAGTTAATGAAATGAATTCACATATTGGTGAGAAAAATCCAAACCAAAATAATTGTTGAGAAAAATCCAATCCAAATCAAATAGTGGAGTCCATTTTAGCAAACTCATTTGGAAATTAAAAACAAAATAAGAATGATGAGAGAAAACAAAAGAATAATCCAAATCATTCATCAACTGAATCAAAATGTGGTGGGGACAATTAGACCAATCGTAAAGACATTAGAAAACTCACTATGAAAGAAAGAGCGAATGTTTTTCGATTTTATGAAGAGTAAACTTTCCAACCAAAGTGAATTCAAATGGCTTAACAAGCTTTTCTACAATCAGATCAGAGCACATAACCGCAAGCATACCTAAAAAAAATTGAAATAAGTTCTAGTGACTCACTTGAACCCCCATCCTTACCAATGAGGACATCTTTGAATGATTTTGAAGCAGTCGAAGCCAAAGTAGTAGATGCCTTAGCAGGATCCATAGGATCCTTTAGTTTTTCCTAAGGAATCAGCAAGGAAGATGCCAAGCCACGACGACACTTCAAGAGAGACAACAAATTGTCCAGTGGCCATCATTTCCCGAAGGAATCCAGTGAGAATTGTGTAAATATAGCCGATAAGTAGTGGCCAGGAAGCCGAGAAAGAGAGGGGAAAGGGAAATCGCCAAAGCATAAGGGGTTTAGGTTTTAGGTTCATTTTTATTTATTTATTTATTTTTTTGGGTTTAGGTTTTTTATTTTGTTTAGGATAGGTTTTATTTTTATTTTAGGTTTAAGTTTTATTTGAATTTAGGTTTAGGTTTAGGTTTAGGTTTTTAGTTTTTATTTTAGGTTTAGGTTTTTAGTTTTAGTTTATTTTATTTAGGTTTATTTTAGTTTAAGTTTAGGTTTAAGTTTATCTTTATGTTTTTTTTTTTTTTTTTATTTAGTTTAAGTTTTATTTTTATTTTTATATATTTATTTTTAGTTTTTGGTTTAGGTTTAGGTTTAGGTTTAGTTTATTTATTTTATTTAAGTTTAGGGATTAAGGTTTAGGGTTGGAGTTTAGGGTTTAGGCTTAGGGTTTTAGGTTTTAGGTTTAGGTTAGGATTTAGTTTAGGGTCTTAGGTTTAGGGTTTGGAGTTTTTTATTTTAGGTCTAGGGTTATGGTTTAGGGTTTAGTGTTTAGAGTTTAGAGTTTCTAGGGTTTAGGATTTAGGGTGGTTTTAGGTTTTGGTTTTAGTTTAGGGTTTATAGTTAATTTTTCAACAGAGAACAAATTCAAATTCAACATTTCTTCTTTTTGATTTGATCAACCAAGTAGCACACCAAGTTTTCTAAGACACAAGAGATGACATAGATCATTAATGAACAAGCATAGAGATAATCAAAAATCCTAGATAATTAGAATTATCTCTACTATAAAGACATAGTTCTATATGCAATAGATCAGATCAACTGTTCTTTAGTTTCTCTACTTCCCATTAGAACCACCCCCGCCTCTTGAGTAGCGGGATCCACCATCATATCCCCAATCTCCCATTTTTCCACCACCATGATTGTAACCTCTGTTGCTCCTCCCGCCTTCATAACCACCACTGCTCTAACCACTACCTCCATATCCACTAGCACCTCTAGATCCCCCCACCAACACTATGATAACCGCCACCTCCTCTTCCACCTCCAGATCTAAGCCTAGTTGATGGTGATGTTATCTGGTTCTGCCCATTCATAGGGTTTAGGTTTAGGTTTAGTTTTAGGTTTATTAGGTTTTATGATTTAGGTTTATTTATTTATTTATTTACTAACTTTAAGTTTAAGTTTAGGGTTTAGGGTTTAGGGTTTAGGGTTAATGGTTTAGGGTTAGGGTTTAGGGTTTAGGGTTTACGGTTTAAGGTTTAGGGTTTAGGGTTTAGTGTTTAGAGTTTTAGGGTTTAGTGTTTTATGGTTTAGGATTAGGCTAGGGTTTTGGGTTTAGATTTTAGGGTTTAGGGTTTAGGGTTTAGGATTTAGGTTTTAAGGTTTAGTGTTAGATTTAGGTTTCATAGGGCTCAGGTTTAGGGCCTAAATTGGGCTCAGGGCCAGGTAAGATTTATGTAGGTTTAAAGTAGGGCTCAGTTTAGGGTCCAGGGTCCAGGTAAGAGGTCAGTTCAGGTTTGGCTCAGGAGTAGGCCTGTTTAAGTGGGTTTAAGTAGGGCTCATAGTCATGGATAAGGCCCAGGGTTAAGGTTTAGGCTCAGGGTTTGGTGAGTAGGGTTTAGTTTAGGGTTTAGGATTTAGGATTTAGTGGTGGGGTTTGGCTCAGATTTAGAGTAGGGGATTTAAGTTTATTTTAGTTTAGGGTTTATGGTTTAGGGTTTAGGCAGGGTTTAGGTTAGGGTTTTTGAGTTTAGGGTTTAGGGTTGGTTTAGGGTTTTTAGGGTTTAGGGTTAGTTTTTAAAAAAAAATTAGGCATTTATGCTACAAAATAAGGACAATGTTCTTAAAGGGACAAATTTCTAAACTATTGCTCAAAGAGTTGTAATAAAATCTAAAGAGATAAACTCCTAATAAAGAAAAGCAAAATAAAACCAAATCGAAGAGTAGAAGATCCATATGAGCAACAACCAAATCCACTTATTTTCATTGATAAATAAAATCCAGCTGCAAGACTCCCAACCTATAAAAGAAATCTGCAACATACTAAGGAAAGGATGAGTAAAATTAAGTAGGCATAAAGAGAAACAACAAAGATAAAGAGTGAAGTAAAGAAAAGGCTCAGGATCAATTGCAATCATCTCAAGGAGCAACACTATATGTAAGCATCCAAACTTCAGAAAAGGGTTACAATTACATATAGTGCTACCAGCCAAAGAAGAAAGAGAGGGAAACATCAAGGCCATAATAGCCAGCATACCTTATGTAGGCAATCATCTAGAGACCATCATCCAACAAGGCTACAAAGTCATCCAACCAACAAACAGAACATCAAACCATAAAGCCACCAAATTAACCAAGCCTAGTAAGACAGACTATTAGCCATCCATTAGGGATAGCAACAATACAGCAGGAACACCACCAAAGTAATCCCCAAAATGGAGGAGAAATTCTAAAAAGAGAAAGCATCACTAATAGGGATAACAACACAACCCAGAAAAGACAGTCCTAAAGCCAAAGAACCATCCCACGATTGTCTCCAAAGAAAAATAAACTAATACCAAAATAGAGGGTACAGCTAATACTAACAGTAGCCACCAATCCAATCCAGTCAAAGGATAACCCAAGCAAACAGGAAAGACATAAAAGGGAAGCCGCATCTCCACCAAGATAGATAAATAACATGTCCAAAAGAGCATCAAGCAAAGCTACCACCAAGAATAGCCAGAGCAACAGCAAAACCACCACCACAAACCAAGGGCAGGTATTAGGAAACAAGGAGAGGAAATACACCAGAAAAGGAAATAACCATATTTAAAATAAATTCTAAAACACCAAACCAAGTCACCAGCACCCAACAAAAAATAATAGCCACTAAATATCCTTCAACCAGCCAACCCAAAACCAAGATCAAAAAAACCACAAGAGCTCACCATCAACAAATAAAAGCAAACAACCAATAAAGCCACCCAGCCCACCAACAAACTAGAATGGCAAGAGAAATCTGACCCACAGCTAAGTTGCCACCTAAATAGGAAAAAAGCAAAAGATAAGCAGCTGTAGCCAAGAGAGCCGAAACCATAACCAAAAGAACCAAACCAAAACTAGCAAAATTGACCACCAAGCCCCAATCAACAAAATTGAAAAACATAACAGCCAACAAATAGCATCCACCAGGCCAAATTCAAACCAAAGATTAACCACAAACAGCCCACCAGTTCTACCACAAACAAAAAAGGAAACACTAGCCAATAGAACCACCCAGCCAACCCACCCAACCAACCTAACCAACCAACAAAGCCACCCAACCAACCACCACAGTAGTAGAAAATTCAACTCAGATAAGGAAGCAACCAGCCTAGATATGAGGCTAGAGGGAAAGACCAGCAGCAAGCATAGCCCCAACCTAATAGGAGGCCACCAAAAACAACCAAGAAATAATTGAGGTAATCACCCAGCTAGGCAAACAACTAAGGAAGGGAAAGCCCAAGAGGACCACCAACCCACTAGCAACAAACTAGAGAGGAAATGAACCTAACCAGAGAAAAATAAGGACCCTTCCAATCCCTAGAGAACAAATATCCACCACCAAAGAGAAAATAGGAAGGAACAACCACAAAATAGCTACCTTCAAGCCAAAAGTCAATGGGAATAGGCAACAATTAGTAGCCATTGAACCAAAATAGGAAAGGAAAGTAGAAATCACCAAAAAGGCCAACACTAAGACAAAAATGAAAAGACTAACATCAACCATCAAACAAAAACCACCTAGGACAACTAGGCAGAGGGTAGAAATAAACAACAATAGCCACCAATCAAGGAAGCACTCATAGAAAATGAGATTAGCCAAGACCCTAAAGAAGAACAACAAGGACCAATCTCTATAAGGGAAAGCATAAAAGCAACAATCAATAAAGATGCTCAAAGAAAACAACATAGCCAAAGACCAACAAAATAAAGCCACAAGTTAAAGTCTGAGGTAAGGTGAGTTATCCAGATTAACCAAGCCTCTCAGCAGCTTAGGGAGGTTTTGATTATCAAATATAGTGAGCTCATTTAATTCAGCACCCAAATTGGCTAGGAAATCCGCACAAGCATTACCTTCATGAAGAATATGATAAATTTTGTAGTAAATTTGTGAGAAGAGGTTTTTAGTGTGATTAAGAAGATGAAATAAGTCAACATTCCCCATTTTATTAGAAGTGAGCATATCAAGTACAAGAAGAGAATCAACTTCAATCTAAATATTAAAGAGGCCTTTGTTCAAAAAAATATCAATAGTTTTATTAACACCCATAAGCTCAACATAAATAATAGAACAGGATTTGAGCGGATATGCAAAAGCACAAATGACAATACCATTGGAATCCCTAAGAATACCATGACAACCAAATTTAATAGGGGAAACTAAACCATCAGTATTTATTTTAATAATGTTATCTTTAGATTTGATCTAATGGATAATTCTAGCAGCCTTATTGAAAGAAACATCAGGCGGATTGAGACCCAATTTTTTAGCCATAAATGTGTAACCTCTAAGTGGATGTTGCTAATTAAATTAACATTAAGCAAAGCATAAATTTTATCTTTAGTTCTAGCTAGGATCCTTTTATGATTCATTTGAATACCATGATATTTAGCATCATTTCTATCCATCTAAATGAACCAAATAAGGGTAATAGCAATTAAGATTTTGATATGACCTTTCACAGTTTTGTGGAAACTAGCTTCAAGAAGTAGATTTAAAGAAATGGATCCATGAAAATAGTTAGTGTTAAGTAAATCATCATACCAAATTCATAATTTGGAAGTAATGGCACCATTGACAAAAACATGATTAACATTTTCAATATGAAAGCAACAATAGCACTTAGAAGGTAAATAAACTTTATTCCAGAGCAAGGAATAAATAGGAATAAAGTTATTCAAAATCCTCCAAGCTAAAATCGAATAAGAAATGGGAATTATATTGTTTCAAGGTTTAACAAAAATATTAGAGGAGTTCTGCTTATCTTTAATAAAATTCCAAACCTCTTTAAGAACAAAATCATCATTATAAGAGAGCTTAAAAGAATGATCAGTTTATTAGAAAAAATAGGGATGTTTCTAAAGTTATCAAAAAGAGAAATAAGGATATAATTCTCAACTTTGTTTTAATTCCAATTGTTATTAAGCCAAAAAGAGTTAACTTTGATAGCAACAGTAAAGTGTGTAGATAAAAGGGAGTCAATAGAGGCATCGCCAATCCAATTGTCTTGCCAAAAGAAAGATGAACTCGAATGAATACCCCAAGATATTAAAGATTCAACAACCCATTTAATAGTGAAAAGCCTTTTCCAAATTGGAGAGTCATCAACTTTATAAGCATAGATAAGAGGGTGTTTACCTTGACAATATTTTTCCATCATAAAATTAGCCCAAAGGCTATCATTCTTTCTAAAATTCCACCAGATCTTATGAGAGAAGGCAGTTATAGCTTCACAAATAGGTTCGCAACCAAGATCACCTTCACCCAAAGGACCACATCATTTATGTTAGGATGTCCAATGCAATCTTTTGATAGAATTATTGGATCCCCAAAAAAATTTATTAAGATCAATTATGATAAGAGTAATTAGTGGGAATAATAGTTTGAATCGATATAGAGGCATTGAATTGAGAGTGTTTTTAAGAATTGTGATCTTGCCATAAAAAGAGAGTAAATGAAATTCCCAAACAAAAATTTTATTTAAAAGTATTGGAATTAACTCATCAAAAAGATGGGATCAATCTGGACCTTTAAAAAGAGGATCACCCAAGTAATTAAGAGGTAAATGTTGATGTTTAAAATTAGTGATATGTAAGATTTGATTGATTTTATTATTGGAGATACTTGAAGAAGTAATAAAATAGCTTCTGTTATTATTGATAGCAAGACCACTTTCTCTACCAAATGTATTTAATAAATTCTTGAGATTCTTGACATGATGAATGGAAGCATTACAAAAAAAAAAATTAATCATCTCCAAAGCTTAAATGGGAAATAGGAGGACCACCAAGAGTTTTGTAATACATACTAGGATTATTTAAGAATAAATAATTGATGCTCCTAGATAAGTATTCAACAACAATAATAAATAAAGCACGAGATAAATGATCCCCTTATCTTAAGCCATGGGAAGAAGGAAAGAAACACAAAGCTTCCCCATTAAGCAAAATATAAAACCGGCATTATTAATACATGTTTTAATAAGAAAAATAAATTTATAAGAAACCCAAATAAGTTTAGAATATGTAAAAGGAAATCCTAAGAGATATTATCAAAAGCTTTGGTAATATCTAATTTGAAAAGAATGTTTCCACCTCTAGTCTTAACATCTAAATCATGAATTAATTCTTGGACAAGCAAAATGTAATTAGAAATAGATCTGCCTCTAACAAAAATAATTGGTTGAGAGAGATAATCTTTTGAAGTAAAGGACTGCTGCGTGTTAGCAAGAATTTTATAAATCAGCTTATTGAAGAAGGTCTAAAAGACTAATAGGTCTAAAATCACTAATAGTCTAGGTTATCTTTCTTAGGTATGAGAACAAAAGAAGTGCTTGAAAAATATTTAGGAAAAATTACCATTAAGGAAATCAACCACAACATCAATCAAATCATTTTAATAATTAACCAACATTGTTGAAAAAATTGACTAGTGAAACCCTCCAGACTAGTAACATAATCTATGTTCATGCTATTAAGAACTTTATTAATTTCATCTTCATTATGTAAAATTGTAAGCAAAGCATTGTCATCATTGGTAATAATAGAAGGAATCAAGTGTGATTTAGAAATAGCTTCATAAGAGCAACTCTTATTAAGCATATTTCTAAAGTAATTAATAACTGAATCCTTAATATCATTATTCTCTGTAATCCAATCTTGATTGTCATTTTTAATTTTTTGAATATTATTTAAAGCTCTCTTTTTATTAACTAAAGCATTGAAATATCCAGTATTCCTGTCACCATCCATAATATGTGTACTAACATCTTTTTAATGCCAATAAGCTTCTTTCA
This sequence comes from Cymbidium sinense, assembly GCA_021442155.1. Classification (NCBI taxonomy): domain Eukaryota; kingdom Viridiplantae; phylum Streptophyta; class Magnoliopsida; order Asparagales; family Orchidaceae; genus Cymbidium; species Cymbidium sinense. The sequence goes on along the minus strand of CM038214.1, from coordinate 88,966,991 downwards.
AATTTTGAAAATTAATTAGTTTATCCTTCGCCTCATTCAAGTCCATAACCTTAGAAGGTTCTGTCGTAACAGAAACTTCAAGGTCAAAAACCAATTTTTTCAAAACCTTGTTATTAACAAAATTTTTTTTCAAATAATGCTTATTCCACCAAACTAGATTTTGTTTAAATCATTCCAATTTAAACCAAAATCTATTCATCCCCATAACAAAATTATCCGGATGCAAATGGGGCTTTCCAATTAGTATCCGCAATATTAAAAAAAATCAATGTGCTGAATCCACATATTTTGAAATCTGAAATGAGAGAAATTCTTTAATCTATTAGAATTATCTTTAATGGAAATCAAAAGAGAAGCATGATCAAACAAAGTTCTTACTCAAAATGATCAATGTATA